>MU729448.1:78289-99598 GCA_026770625.1 Nicotiana glauca
ACGTATACCTCAATGTCTTTGTGTATCATATCATGAAACACAGTAGTCATTGCCCTCATGTACGTTGCTCCATCATTTTTCAAACCAAATGGCATTACCCGATAGCAATAAGTTCCCCATGGCGTGATGAAAGTCTTCTTCTCTGCATCTTCCTCGTCCATCAAAATTTGATGATACCCAGCATAGCAATCCACAAAAAACCCGATCTCACGCTTGGCACAATTATCGATCAAGATATGGATGTTGGGTAATGGGAAGTTATCCTTTGGGCTTGCTCTGTTCAGATTGTGGTAGTCGACACATACCCGGATTTTTCCATCTTTCTTCGGCACTGGCACCATATTAGCCAACCAATCAGGATATCGAGTGACCCGAATAACCTTTGCATTCAGTTGCTTGGTTACTTCTTCCTTAATCTTCACACTCATGACTGTTTTGAACTTCCTCAATTTCTGCTTGACGGGAGGGCATGCCGGGTCAGTGGGTAACTTGTGGACCACTAAATCGGTGCTCAAACCCGGCATGTCGTCATACGACCATGCAAAAATGTCTTTGAATTCAATAAGTGCTTTGATTAATTCTTCCCTGATGTTTGGTTCAATGTGGATGCTTATTTTAGTTTCCCTGATATCATCCACATCCCCTACATTGATGGCTTCTGTGTCATTTAAGTTGGGCTTGGATTTCTCTTCAAATTGGCTTAACTCTCTATTAATTTCCTCGAAGGCTTCATCCTCATCGTATTCCGACTCATCATCATATTCTACCTCTTGCACTACCAGTTCGGAATCAGATTGATTTTTTAGACTAGGTTGAAGATCCATCGTGCATGCCCTGTCATTAGAACCAGTATAAGGAGAACTGTTTAGAAAAGAAAAAGAAGAAAACAAAATTAAAATAAGATAAAGAGTAAAGAAGAAACTTTCATTGATTGAAATACATGATAACAAGGTTTCACACTTTTGCCGAATACAAAAATAAAGAAAACTGGATTACAACCCTGGAATAATCCAGCTAAACAAAAGAAAATCAGAGCCCACTACCAAGACTCCATCCGCATGGGTAGAGGAGTAGCCATCCAATTGTTGATCTTGGCCTTAGGCCCTACAAACTGCACATCTGCCTTGCTGGATCCTTCCCCAGCTTCTACCATGTTGACTTCGGCTAATAATCTTTCAAAACCTTCATCTAAATCTCTATTTATTCCAATTAGTGGCCCTGTAACCTGGGACAACAATTGCCTTTTGATGCTCGGCCTGACAAAAGATCGGGACAGGCGTGGGATTGGCTTGGGAAGGACCCATGCCCTTTTCTTCATCTTCTTGGGCCGTTGCACATCCGCCGCTGTAGGCTTGAACCCTAACCCAAAGGTATCCAGATTCTTGGGCAAAGAAACCGGTTTAATAATACCCTAAAGATCAATCCCCAAACCTTTGCCTGGCACAAACCCGTTTTTTAACATCTCCAAAGCCACCATGACAGTTGCAGCCGCTATTCTGGGAAGTGGGATGCTTCCACCCTCAGGAATTTTGTCCACCGAGACCGTATCAAAAACCTGGTAAACCCACAGCCCCTTGTCATCATCAGTCTCTATAAATGGTATGATAGCATCACTCACGGCGCATGCGTTGTCTTCTCCAAGCACTACGATATCTTGTCTATCCCACTCGAACTTGACTATCTGATGTAATGTAGAAGATACGTCTTTGGCAGCGTGAATCCATGGTCACCCCAACAGAAGATTATACGACACTGCAACGTCTAACACCTGAAACTCCATAGTGAACTTGACTGGGCCAATTGTCAATTCAAGTATGATGTCACCCACTGTGTCCGTACCACTACCATCAAACCCTCGAACGCAGATGTTGTTTTTGTGAATTCTGTCGTTATCAACCTTTAGCTTGTTCAAGGTGGACAACGAGAAAATATTGGCACTGGACCCATTATTGATCAGTAATCGAGTGACTACCGAGTCTTCACATTTCACGATCAAATAGAGAGCTCTATTATGCTCTGTACCTTCCACGGGCAACTCATCGTCAGAAAATGTCACCCGGTTCACCTCAAAAATTTTGTTTGCTATTTTCTCTAGATGGTTCACAGAGATCTTATCCGGCACATGGGCTTCATTCAGAATTTTCATCAATGCCCGGCGGTGCTCGTCTGAATGGATTAGTAATGATAGCAATGAGATCTGTGCCGGGGTTTTCCTCAGCTGCTCCATAATGGAGTAATCTTGGGCCTCCATCTTCTTCAAAAACTCCTCCGCTTCTTCCTCCGTCACTGGCTTATTTATCGCTACAGGATTGGCCCTTCTTAATTCTGCGGGTGCAAAACACCTTCCCGAACGAGTTAACCCCTGGGCCTCACATACTTCTTCAACAACTTCATTTCCCTTATGCATCACTGTCACTTGACTGTAGTTCCATGGCACGGCTTTCTCCCTGATTATCGGCAACTGCTTTACTGGCCTGATAACAACTGGTTCTATGTGGACTCCCTTCACAACTACCACAGGTGTGCTTGATACTCCCTGCAGCACTACCTTGACCGGCTCTGACTTCTTTGCAGCAACAGATGAACTCTTCCCCATCACCACCACTGGCTTGTTGTCTATCCTTTCCAATTGTACCACTGCTTTTCCACATGTCGACTTTTCTTTTGGGCTGGCATGGATCATCATTACTGTTTGTGAGGGTTTCTTGAGCTCCCCTCCTTCATGCACTAGTTCGATCATGTGGGCCTCATAGTGTGCCAGCAACGGGTTCTGATTGATGTTGGGCGCCTCTGGTGCCTGAACCTCAATCCTATTTGTATCAATAAGATCTTGCACGGCAGTCTTCAACTTCTAACATTTCTCAGTATGTCCGGGAGCCCCCGAACAATATTCACAGCTTATTGAATGGTCTAAATTTCTGGGAAGGGGATTTGGCAATTTGGGCTCAACGGGACTCAACAGGCCTAATTGCCTCAATTTGTGGAATAGAGTAGTATAGGTTTCTCCCAGCGGAGTAAATGTTCTCTGCTTTTGTACCCTCTCATTCTTGAAAGTTTTATTCCCCTGAAAACCCGACCCTGGAGGATTTCTATAGGCCCTTGGGGGTGGATATGTATTTTGTGGGGGTGGGTATGTATATTGGGGAGCCGGTGCACGACATTGTTGATGAACCGGTGGTTAGGTATATGTTTGGACGTGATGGACGGAAAAATATGGCTCTGGGTAGTATGATTGTAGGGGGATATATGGGTTGTATGGGTAGCTCGGGCGGTGGGGTCTGGGCTGGTAGTAGGGTGAAGGACCTCTAGATCCAGACCAATTGCCTGCTTTGACTGTCGCGACTTCTTCTTTCTTCTTTTTCCCGAGCACACCTCATGTGCCGCTCTGGATAGCTTGAGTGGTGGCTTTGATTACCGAGTAACTCATTATTTTATTAGACTTGAGTCCCTCTTCAATCATACCGCCCATTTTCACAACTTCATTGAACGATTTGCCAATCGCCGTCACCAAGTGACCAAAGCAAGTTGGCTCCAAAGCTTACAGAAAGTAATCGACCATCTCTCTTTCCTTCATTGGGGGATCTACCCTTGCGGCATGTTCTCTCCAACGGAAGCCGTACTCCCGGAAACTCTCCCCAGGTTTCTTCTCCAACGTTATCAATGACAAACGATCGGGAATGATTTGCAGATTGTACTGGAAGTGTCCAGCGAATGCTTGTGCCAAGTCATCCCAGGTATACCATCTACCATGGTCTTGGCGTGTGTACCACTCCAATGCAGACCCGCTCAAACTCTGGCTGAAGTACGCCATCAGCAACTCATCATTTCCGCCCGCCCCTCTAATCTTACTGCAAAATCCTAGCAAATGTGCCACTGGATCACCATACCCGTCATACAGATTGAACTTAGGTATCTTGAACCTAGATGGCAATTGAACATCTGGAAACAGGCATAAATCCTTATACGCCACACTGACTTGGCCTCCCAGACCCTGCATATTTCGGAAAGATTGCTCTAGGCTTTTTACTTTCCAAGCCATTTCTTCCTGCTCGGGATTCTTGTTCTGTTTTTCGGGCACTTCTGTGTTGTCAAGCTGAAGAGGGAATGGGTAAGGTTCAGATGCTTTGAAGGTGGGTTCAGGAGGATAATACTGATGTTCCTGAGTTTGAAACACAGGCTCGCTGGAAGACATGTGAAGTGTGGCCGGTAGAGGTGCCATGAAAACAGGGGTAATTGGTGGTGGAGGGTATGGGTTTGTTTTTTGCATTTGGGGTGTCCGGGAGTTGGTTGTCTGGTTCTGTTGATATGTAGAAAAGTTGAGTGATGAATCCGAAACAAGCTGTTCCGGAGATTGGGCGAGTGTCAGGAGAAAAGTGGGGTTAGCAGGATATGGTGGTGCTGGCTGACTGCTTGTCCAAGCTTGGTACATTTCGGCCATCTGCTGTTTCAATTTGTACACCTCATCTTTCATTGCTTGTACGTCTACCTCTTCTACCTCAAGGTTTCCTTCTCTATCAGGGCTAGACATTATTTCCGGTATCGGTCGCTTAGATCTGGTCTGATAGTGGTGTTGTTCCAGTACGCTCTAAGTAAACTAACTGCTTGAAATTTCTGGAAATCAACAAACTTGTTATTTTCAGAGTTTAACAAAAAGGCAATCGCACGTTGAGATGCAATGCATCCAAGCGGTTTAACCATTTCTATCATGATATTTGCTTCGATTGCATGCGTCATTCCGGCCTTCCCTAATCATGACCTATCTTTTTATTGTCACTCACTTTTTCTTTTATTTGATCCTTCTTTATTTTCCCTTTTTCTTTTCTTCCTTTAGTGGTGGTCGAGTCTTATGGAGATTGCCTACGTATCATGACCCCGCATGAATCAGACCGAGCGTAGTTCTAGCCATGTGAAGTACATGGTAAAATATTTTTCACACAAACCACTGCTTTTATTAAACCACTTGAAAAAATTTTACAGACTTTAAAGAAGAACAAAACAAAACTAAAAGTACTGACTGACTGACTCAAAAAGATTAAAAATACATCAATGCTTTAAATTTTCCTGTGGCCCGGGAGGCATCATTCGGCCTTGCCGCGGGCCTTGATGCGAGATCCCTTTGCAACCCTTTCAGTTCTTCCATGATCTGGCGGACATAAATCATTATCGCAGCAAAGAAGGTGGTACGGGTCATATCCTCACATGCTAGGCACTTCATGGTGATCTAGTGCCCGATATCTTTGATTCTTCTCCTGATTCTGTCCCTTTCCGCAAGCAATTGCTCTATTCGTTGGTTCTGCATCCCCAGCACTCGAGCGTTGTGGAAGAGTTGATCTTGAAACTCATGCATCTACTTTTCCATTCGTGCCATTAGGTCATAGTAGCGCTCCCTATCTGTCCTGGCATCTCGGGCTTGCCTGACCACCTTATCTTCCAGATTGACTATTCTTTCTCTCAGGATGGTGATTGTCCCCTCGTAATCTCTCTTTATTTGCTGCATATGAAGTGCCCGCTACTCTGCCCCCCTTGTCCATCTTGCCTGGATCCTTGTTAGAGTGGCTTCCGATTTTTCCAAGTCCTTTTGACATTCGAGGGCTTTCTTTTCCAAACTGTTTATGAGTTCTTCATCAGCCCGGCTCTTTTTTGACTTTTTTGCAGTTGTCTTCATCTTTTGAATCTGGGCTTGGAGTGCTTGCTTCTCTTGTACCCAATTAACCCTTTCCTACTCGAAATCAGCCTGTTGTATGTCCATGGCCGCTTCCAATATTCCTTTATCCTCCTGTAAGGTGTCAATACGAGATTGGAATTCTCGTGTCACTTCCCTTTTAGCATTCCTAACTCTGGACTCTATCTCTTTTTCCCAATCTACTGCATATGTTTTGGACCTTTCGGGTCTTTGCTCGGGTATTGCCTGGTTGTGAAACCACTCGAGGTATGCAAGGCTTACTTCCCCTCGTTCCTGGTCTGCTACCATTTCATCCATATCAGAAAATCGACTACCAAACCAAACCTTTTGTGCATAAGATTCTTTTGGGGGCTCCTCTTTTGTGAATTCCCATACGAATGGACGCATGTCCTCAGTCGGGGGCCTATTTTGTCCTCTCCCTAGCTGACGCATGACGCGTAATGGTGCGTATGGCTGGAAACCCCTGAAACCCATGAGTATGTAGAATGGGCGATATGTCGACATGTGCATGACCTTAGCAGAAGGGAACCAATAATAGTTCTAAGTGAGTTTATCCACCTCTAACGAACCAAGTAATTCCCGCCATGCCCTTACTCCATTTGGAAGATTCTTGCAGCCCTGCTTGGATGGCAACGAATGTAATTCAGCCAATTTTTCTTGAAATTTATCACTATCGGGTGATGATAAAGATGCTCTATGAACCACATCTGCAGCAAAATGTTGCATCCTTCGAAGTAATCTCCACCTTCCTGGCATTGGGTCAATGCTCGAAAAATGTCCCCCAAAATCATAGGAAGAATGGTATGCTCTTCGCTACTTTGTAAATACGAGACTATTGCCGATAATCGAATTCTGATGTGCCCATCACGCTCTGGAAAGACCATGGTCCCTAGAAACGAAATCATGAATGCGAAGATTCTCAAGTCCCTCCATGCATCTTAACTTTGCTGGTTGACGAATTCCGTGATTGAGAATTTCTCAAATCCTTTCCTGTCCCCAAACCTGTCATAGAGGTATTCTAATGGAACCCAACCTTCATTTAGGCAACCCATTGGGATTCGACGAAGGCATAGTTTCTTCAGAAAGTTGTTCACACCCACTTTCCTTGGAGTGGCAGGCTTTTTCCTATGAAGGTCTCTCCCGAATCCCGTGAACCCACCTAATTCTTCCAATGTGGGTGTCGTTTCACAATTTTTGAATCTGACGACTTTGTTTGTTGGGTCCCAAAAACCCACCAAAGCCTCAATCAAATCCCTGTTAGGCTGAATTCCCATGATGTCTGTGAGGAACTTGAGGTGTTTAAAAACTTGATTTCGTTCCCATGTAGCAAAACTAACCCACCAATTACAGAGACTGCTCGGGGTCTTATCTCGGATCATGAACATAGGAGATGCTTCGTCCCTTGCCCTTTTCTGTCCACTTCTTTGCGGAGAAATCATGATGATCCTAAAATTAAAAATAAACAATTAAGACTCTCCTAAACCATATACAGACTATGATCATTTTTTCTTTTTGTATGACGAGAAAATCATCATTGCTTCTCGCCATTTTATAAAAATATTCGGTCTCGTCAATACAGCCTTTCAGCACTTGAAGAAGATTTAAAGGTTGTGTTTTGCTACCCGAAAAAGTTTTAAGAAATGACTATAGTAGTTGTTCTTGCAAAACAGCCCTCCGACGCCCTTTTGTAGGCGTTTGGCTAATTTATCCAAGAATGGCATTACCTTCATTTATGACAAAACAAAGACATTTATTTACCCCTAAATTTAATATTTTCAAAATAGTTGAGCCCGAAATGGGTTGCCTACGTATCCCACATCCGGTGAGAATCAAACTTACGTAGTTCAGCCAGACCTGGCGAAAAATAAAATCAACTATTTTTTCAAAAAGGAAAATAGAAAAGTCTGTGTTATCATTTTCAAATACTGATTTTACCTAAAAAACGTTTTTCTTTTTTTTTTTTCCTTTCTTTCTTCTCTTTTTTTTTTATATCTCCTTTAATTCTCCTCTCATTATTTAAAAAGTCGGTCAACATGCAACCCCGAAGCAAATGAATGTACAAATAACAAGTAAGATGCATCAGGATGGTCCTTTTCCTTTCAGGTACACCTGTCCTAGACAGATCCAACTCCTGTGTTGAATCTCCAAGGTCAAATGCACGTGATGCAAGTAAGCACATCTCCTCCGTTGTGGTTGTATCGTCAGCATTATAACAGAATGTATAGGTATATCATCATATGCATTAGGAGCATCAGAGTCGTGGAATTTTGGCTATTAAGGTTCATGGAGTGTCATTGTGGTTAGATGGTGAATTATACGATACATGGTGCTAATTCAAAAAAGGTACGTAGTCGTGTTCTGGTACCTCGTGTGGTAGTTGATACAGTGTTTATATACAGAGAACGGGTCTGGCAGAGAATTTCAGGTGTTGGAATTGGGTTCTGAGCTTATTGTATGGATAAAAGAGGATATCTGCAGATTTGATCAAACTAATGTGTCCATATGAGTTGTTGTAGCACGGGCAGGTGCACAAGGTGTTAAACAGTGATTTCAGATAACTTAAGAGCAGTTCTTGGAACGTTCGAGGACGAACGTCTATTTAAGTGGGGGAGAATGTAACGACCCGACCGGTCGTTTTGAGCTCTAGCGCGTCGTTCAGCAGTTGGAAGTCATGAACAACTTCATTTCATGTATATTGACTTGTGCGTATGGTCAGAATTGAATTTCGGGAAATTCGGAGTCAAATTGGAAAGAAAATTTTCATTGCGGCAGCCTTAAGTTGAAGAAAATGGCTAAGATTGGAATTTTGAGTAAACGACCTCGGAATCGGGATCTGAAAGTTCCAGCAGGTTCGTATGATGATTTCGGACTTGGGCGTATGTCCGGATTTGGTTTTGGATAACCCGTGAGCATTTCGGCGTATATTGTGGAAGTTAGTATTTTAGAAGAATTTCATAAATTTGGGTTGGAAGGCATTTTAGAGTTATAAATGTCCGTTTGGGATTCCGAGTCTGGGAATAGCTCCGTATGGTGATTCTGGAGTTGGGAGCGCGATCGGAAGTGAATTCGGATGTCCGGAGGTCATTTTGAAGTCATTTGGCTAAATATAGAAATTTGAAGGTTTTTGAGAAAATTCGACCGGAAGTGGAAATTTTGATATCGGGGTCGGAATGCGATTCCGAAAGTTGGGGAAAGTCCGTAATGTCGAATGTGACTTGTGTGCAAAATTTGAAGTCATTCCGGAATGATTTTGGTAAGGTTTGAGACACTTAGTCTCTTTTAAGGAAGCTAAAGTTGGAAAAGTCAACTAGATATTGACTTATGTGTTAGAGGGATCGAAATGCAAATTTTATGGTTCGGATAGCTTCGTTAGGTGATTTGGAACTTAGGAGTGTGTCCGGAATATTTTTGTGATGACCGGTGTAGAATTAAGCTTGAATTGGCAAAGTTAGTATTTTGGCGAATTCCGGTTGATAGGTGAGATTTTGATCCGAGGGTCGGAATGGAATTCCGAGAGTTTCTATAGCTTCGTTATGTCATTTTGGACTTGTCTGCAAAATTTCAGGTCATTCGGACGTGTTTTGGATAGTTTTTTATCGAATGCGTGTTTTAGAAGTTTTAAAAGAACTTAGGCTTGAATTCAATATAATTTGATGATTTTGGCATTAGTTGAGGTGTTTTGACGATTGGAGCAAGTTTGGATAATGTTTTAAGGCATGTTGGTGCTTTTAGTTGAGGTCTCGGGGGCCTCGGGTGTATTTCGGACGGTTAACGGATCGATTTAGGCACGAAAAATAAAGCTGCTGCATTTTTTTACAGCACTGTGAACAGTAAGTATGAACAGTGTCCCGTAACAGTATCCATGAATAGTGCCGTGAACAGCACCCTGTAACAGTATCCGTGAACAGTACTCGTAACAGTACCCGTGAACAGTAACCGGGTGAACAGTACCCGGGGTGAACAGTAACACGAGGTGAACAGTGCACACGAAAAATTTTTGGCAGGTTGTTTTTCAAGTTCTAAAAATGGGACGAACCCATTTTCTATTTTTACCAATTTGGAGCTCGGATAAGGTGATTTTTCGACAGATTTTTGGAGAGAACAACGGGGTAAGTGTTCTTAACTCAATTCTGGTTGTATAACTCGAATCTATTACAAGTTTTGGTGTTTACTCTGAGAATTTTGTTGAAAAGGGTAGAAAACCCTCTTGGATAGAATCACTGATTTGAGGGTCGAAATGATATGGGAATTGAATGATTTTTACATGGTTAGACTCGTGGCGAGATAAGGAAGCCGGTGATGTTAATTTTATAATTTTTTGAAATGTGGGCCCGGGGCTCAGGTTTTGCAAATCCTTGAATTTTGATATTTTTTCGATTGGGTATTGTCTCTTTAGTATAATGCAACATATTCGTTGTAATTTTGGACAGATTCGTCACGCGAGGAAGCAAATTCGAAAGGCAAGAGCATCGCGGAGTAGTCTTTTGGCCGTCTTAAGGTGAGTAATGATTTTAAATGATGTCATGAGGGTTTGGAACCCCGGATTGCACAACATAGTGCTATGTTGAGGTGAGACACGCGTTATATGACGAGCGCGTGGTCATTTACTATTGGGGATTGTGTCTTGGTCCATCCCGGTTGATATTTTATCGTGTATTTGATAAAGGCTTGTGTTTTTCACCATAATTTGGGCTTATTGCCATATTTGGGCTTCGTGCCAATTATTTGAAATCCTTTTTTGAATTTCCATCACTATTTTTCCTCACTAATTGAAATATTATTTGAACTCAGTCCAATTGAATTATACTATTTCATGAACTCAGCTACATTTATACTCAACTTGAGATTTAAATGATATTTATAATGTTGTTTGAGCTGAGCACCATTGTTTTACTGATGCCCAAGGGGCTTATGATTATTTTCTGGACTGATTGAGGCTGAGGGCCATATGTGAGGATATGTTGAGTGATGTGAGGAGGCTTCTAGGCCTCGAGTGTTATGTGAGGAGGCTTTCAAGCCTCGAGTGTGATGTGTGAAGGCTTTAAGGCCTTATGATATTGCGCTTGGGCTGTAGGTGCCCCTCCGGAGCCTGTACACACCCCCAGTGAGCGCAGGGTACCCAGGTAAGTTGGGAGAGGGCCCGAGAGGCCGATGTTGTGTTTTTGTGAGTTGGGAGTGAGCCCGAGAGGCTGATGTTATGTGTTGGTGAGTTGGGAGTGAGCCCGTGGGGCTGATACTGTATTGGAAATTTGATATTGAGCCCGAAGGGCAAGTTTCTGATTTTTACTTACTTGTTAAAATTAAGTGTCTTCACTGTTTTTAAAACAGAATCATCTGTTACTTCACGGTTTTATTGCATAACTGATTGTACTGCTTGAGATAGCGTTATTTGTGCCTTTATGAGATTTCTTGCTTTCAGTCATTATTTATTTTTATTACTTACTGAGTTGGAGTACTCACTTTACTCCCTGCACCTCGTGTGCAGATGCAGGTAATTGTTCACCCGGTAGCGGGTTTTGAGCTGATTGGAGATTTTGCCATCATAACTGAGCAAGGTGACCGTCAACGTTCGCGGCGCCGTATCTCTTCCTTTGATTCCAAATTCCATTATGTATATTACTGGTCTTATAATAGTGTTTAGATTCTTTAGATGCTCGTGACTTGTGATACCCCGATTTCGGGCTGAGTTGGGTTGGTTCCCTGTTTTATCATTTCCTTCCGTATTTATGAAAATTTACACTATGGTTTGACTTATTCGTGTTAAGTAACTGTTAAAAGAGGTATTGTTAATCTGTTGGCTGGCCTTGTCTTCACGAGAGGCGCCATCACGACGGGGTTGGGATTTTGGGTCGTGACACTATTTAACCTTCAGGGATTAAAAGCGAGCCTTCTCAATCTTAGCTTTTTGGTTTTCCTTAAGTTTTTCTTTTGCGCTCAGAATCTGAAAAGTCTCCTATTCCTTTTGGCTCTCAGATTTTTTTTTGGAATCTATGTGTATATCTCCCCCTTATATGTTTTTTTCAAACTCTTTTTCTCCTGATTTTAGGCAACTAGTGGACAAAAAAAATTAACTTATTTTAGGCCTTAAAATCAGAAAGTTGTCTCCACTATTAGTATCTTTTAACTATTTAATCCCACTTAACATCGTCTTTTAACCTTTTCAAACCCCACTAACCCTTGTCTTTATTCAATTCTTTATCAGCCCTCTTATGCCCAAACTAACCCCCTGAAACTACTGAAATCACAATCCTACCTTAACCCCTTCAATCTGTACCCTATCAGCTATAACCAAGAAAGCCTAACAGAATCAATTACCAATTCAAACTAGAAACTCAGTTTAGACCAAATATTATCAGAATAAAAACCAATGATTCAAGGGAACACACATTGAATTACTGAGGATTGGTTCACACAGATACAAGGATTAAACCAACTATATTGGAAACAAAATCACAATTAACCTTGGACAAAAATGGATGAACACTAACAATATACTGGACGGACTGAGAACAAACTGAAACAACATGAATCACAATTAACTGAATCGAAATACAAACTGAATTCATATGACGAACAACAAGGAGCAGGGAACCAAACAATACACAAGATGACATCATTTGAACCAAATACCAAACAATTACAGGAGTAATCATGGCTTTATACCAGGCCTTATTGACCCTGACTTTTAAGATCAAACTAAAGAACAAACATATTCAGCAGCCTATAAGATATACTACCAAATTAAGGATGAAAGATTGGACCAGAAAAAGGTCCGTGGGAGGAGGAAGAAGCAATTGACAGCAAAATAATGAAACTCAATCTGACAAATAATAACAACAACAAAACAAACAAAACTAAAAAGAATGAAAGAAGAAATACCTCAGAATTTAGACCTAGCTCCAATCTGTTTTAATCGACTCTTCGACTCGAACTCTTTGAGGTCAAATGGGCTTTAATCAAGTGTTATCGACTGAGAACACTCGACTAAAGTCGATTAAAACCTCAAATTTTCCCTAATCTCGGACATGTTTAGTTTTTGGTACCTCTAGGGTTCTTCAGTCGATTTAAGATTCGACCAATTCTGGCTTGATTCGAAAGAAACTAGGGGTGGTTTGGGAACGAGGGAGGTCAAATGGAAACAGGGTGTGACTTGGGGAAGGTTTAGGGTTGGCGCCGCCACCAAGGAATCTTGTGGCGGCGCTAGGGTTCTTGGCTCGAAATTGAAATTCGACGAATCCTGGGTTGATTCGAAGGGAATTAATGGTGTTAAGGTGGTGAGTGAGGTCTAGGGGTGACATGGTGTTGATTTGGGGTAAAATGGAAAAGGTGAGGTTTGGGTCAGTTCTTCGATCTAATATTCGAAGAACTCGGGGATCATTCGAGATGATGGAGTAGGGATTTGGAATGGGGAGGTCGAGGGGAGGCTGTGGTGTAAAAATGGGGGTCATTGGACCACCGGAACCGCTGTGAGGCGATTTTCGGTGGGTGGTCAACGGCGGAGTATGGTGGAGGGTGTCGGGGATGTCTCTGAACGTTAGAGACATAGGGGGTTTGGCTTAGGGGGGTGATGGGTGCGTTTGGTTAATTATATACGCAATGAAAGAACCAATCCATGTCGTTAGATCATTTGAGATCAATGGCCTGGATCAATTGACTAAACCAAACGGTGTCGTTTGGCCTTCTCTGGGGAACGGATGGGTTTGGGGAATGGGTCGGGTTGGTGAGATGGGTTGGGGAGATAGGATGAGGGCGGTTGGATTGATGGGGATTGAACGGCTGAGATTGGTTGATTTGAAACGTCGTCGTTTCGTTGAGGCTGGAGACAGACTGAACCTTTCGATCTAACGAGATCGACAGTTCAGATCAAATGCGTCAAAAACGACGTCGTTTGGACGTTGGTGAGGCCATGAAGATTTGGACCAGGTTAAAAAATATTTTGGGCCTGATTCAAAGGTTGTTTGGGACAGCCCAGTTCCGAGTTTTCTCTTTATTTCATTTCTTCCTTTCTTTTATTTTCCCTTATTTCTAAATTAAAACCAAAAATCCCAGATTAAATCATAAAATCAAAAATTAACTAAAAATTACTAATTAACTCCTGATAATAATTATCACACAAAATTAAATACCAATTAAAAATAAAATCACACAATTTGGACATTAAAGGCTAAAAATGTAAATTACATTATTTTGTGTTTTCTTTTCATTTTTGTAAAAACAAACACTTTCTTAATTAACCCTAATTGTAAAATTAAATCCTAAAAAATGCAAATGTGACATATTTTTTTTTCATTTATTTAAACAAATAGACATGCACACACAAACGCAAACAATTACCAAAAAATATCAAAATTTTCACCTACTAAAACAAACATTTTTGTTTTGATTGTGTGAGAGTAATTCATGTGAGGCAAAAATCACGTGCTCACATCGTCTCACCCAGTACGAACTGCTCGGGAAACCCCCTCCCCTCCGAACATGATCAAAAGTCTCACATGACGCCACAACATGCAATAGGCTGCCAGTTCGAATGCGTTACAGAAGGAAGACGAATTCTAGAAGGAACTACTCAACTCCCACAATAATATGGACTTTCCTTAGAAAATAGGAAGCAAGGCATACAAATATAACACATAGAAAAATTATACTCAACATCACACTATTGCGGCGTGCAATCCGATCCAAATAACATACCCATGGCGGCGTGCCACCCGATCCACACATAGATCTCACATAAGGAGGTGCACATCAAGCTAGATTTGCTCATTATAATAAAATACCGAATATCGGTCATAAACACGCTAAGTGCGTGATACTATCCCTGAGGGAACATATAACGCTATAAGCTACAAAACCCAAGCACAACCGAGGTGCAATATACGATCTGAATCTCAAAAGTCGTCCTGCTCATATAACATCATCGCTACATGGAACCTCAACAACATAAGGAATTTACCAAGCCGTCTCACGACTCATACGGCGCAATATATCATTACATGAAATAGCTGACCACAAAATAACACCCCGACTACTCTTCCATAAGGAGCGCATCGTTGAAATGAACTCCTCTGGCCTGATATAGGGCCCACACTCACATTAAATCCATCCACCAACAGCCGATTCTGATCGCCATGAACTAGGCTAATTACCTTTCAAAGTCCATAATAACTCATCTTCCGCTCATAACACATAAGAACATCTATCATAGTCGGAGAAATCATCCGCAATCCACAACTCAATAGACTGAATGCCCTCCAGGCATATATTCTCAAATCAACGATATTATCACAGCCTTCATACTTGGTTTAATTTTTTAATCAATCAAGTGACTACCTGCCACACTTATACAATCTTCCTGTGGGACATACTCCCACAACCTACCACAACACATAACTGGGTCGTACCTCCAAACCACCGGCCATACTAACGTTGAAAAGCGATCAAGAATCATTAACCGCGAGAATCTACTAGACTTGCTCATGAATCGTGAGACCTAAGGGAACCTAGTGCTCTGATACCATGTTGTCACGACCCAAAATCCACAAAGGTTCGTGATTGCGCCGGACATTGCTGTCAGGCAAGCCAACCAAATTACTTGATGAAGTTCTCATTTTAACAATCTTGAAAACTAAGATTTTCCTTCAATTTTTATAAATAAAAGGATAACCGCTTCAACTCAAATTAAAGAATAAGCAATTAATACTAAATATTTCAAAACCATCCCAGAACCCAGTGTCACAAGCGCACAAGCATTTACTAAGAAGGAGATAAAATAAAACATACGTCCGAAATACAGTGGACAGAAAGTAAATACAATATACTAGAATGGGCTATACTAGCTGCGGGCCGCGTCAAATAATGCAATTCACCTAGTCACAGTATCATCTGTGCTGCTACACCCATTAGACCACTAATAACACATGAGCCTATGCAACAAAAATGCACAGAAGTGTAGTATGAGTACAAAAATAACGTGTACTTAATAAGTATCCCCTCTAATATCGAAGAAGTAGAGATGAGAGGTCGACTTCGACACTTACGAAGGGTCCAAGAATGTGATATCAATAATATATTAAATCGTAGATTTCTATAAACATGATTTAAATCCAATAGAAGGAAACAAGTGACAATTATTTCTTTTATAGGAAATTTCCAAAGTTCTTTTTCATTATTTATCCAAATATTCTCAAGCCAGGGAGAGGCAATAATAACTTTAATAAGTTCAAGGCAGCGATACAAGCAGGCGCAAATCATGCTGAGGCGTACGGCCTGCTCCAATAGAAAGTAAACTGTGCACTGTCGAGGGTCAAATGACGCGAACCATAGATGCATCTATTTAATCTGCCGAGGCATTCGGCCCGTTCCAAAAATAAACACACACAGACAAGAGATGTCCAAGCGGAGCAATTATCCAAAGAAAACAAATCCTCTTTTAACCACTTAAGAAAGATGAAGTTTTATCTTTTTAGAAATTTATTTACAAATTCAATATAATTTAAGCAATTCAAGCTGCCAATAAGTTCACAAATAATCCAAGTATAGCATGCTTTTGAGTCCTAAACTAACCGGACAATAGCATATTAGTAGCTACGCACGGACTCTCGTCACTTCGTGCATACGTATACCCCACAAATAGGAGCACATAACCAATTATTTTAACTATGGGGACAATTCCCTCTTACAAGTTTAGAAATGAGACTCACCTCGCTCCGAAGATCCATAATCGACATTCCACTTTCTTCTGAAGACTCGAACCGATGAACAAAGCTCCAAAGCTAGCCAATAATGATATCAATCCATTAATATATACTCAATTATTCATTATAACCCAATTTATAATAATTTATAACCCCGATCGAAAAGTTGACGAAGACGCACTCGAGCCCACGTGCCCGGATTTCCAAAATTTTTGAAGAATAAGTTTACCCATAGATTTTCGAACTCAAATATATAATTTTCTCTAAATTCCATATCCAAAATCGTGGTCAAATTTCCAGAATATCAATTTTCTAGGTTTTCCCTCAAATCCAAGTTTTCTACAAATTTTCATGTCTAAATCCATATATAAACCTTGTATTTAACTCAAAACTAGCATAAATTACTTACCTCATGATAAATGACGGAACCCCCTATTCAAAAGCTCCAAAAATCGCCCAAGCCAAGAGAAAATGGGTGAAATGAACTCAAACCCCGATTTTTAAACATTCTGCCCAGCCCAAGTCCGTCCTTCTTCGCATTCGTGACCGGTCACTTGCATTCGCGAAGGCCTGTTACCCATCCCTTCGTGTTCGCGTACAAGGCCTCGCATTCGTGTATGCCAAAGACCCCAGGTCCAGTTTTTCTTCTACGCGTTCGTGACTCGCTGATCGCGTTCGCGTAACGGCTCAACCTAACCCTTCGCGTTTGTGAAGGCTAAATTCAGCAGCCTCCCACCTTCCTCTTCGCGTTCGCGAGACTCCCTTCATGTTCGCAAAGACGGAAACCAGATACTAGCACCCAGCAGTAGCTTTTTACCCAAATTCGATCCATTAACTACCCGGAATTCACCCGAGGCTCCCGGGACCCCAACCAATCATACCAACCAGTCCCAAAATACATTGCGGACTTGCTCGGGGCCTCAAATCACATCAAACAATGCTAAAATCATGAATCGACTTCCAATCCAAGCTTTATGAACTATAGAATTTCAAACTTCTACTTTCGATGTTTAAGCCTATCAAATCACGACCGATTGGCCTCAAATTTTGCACGTAAGTCATATTCGACATTGCGGACCTACTGCAGCTTTCGGAATCAGATTCCGACCCCGATATCAAAAAGTCCACCTCCGGTCAAACTTCTCAAAAACCTTTAAATTTCTATCTTTAGCTAAATAACTCCAAAATGACCTACAGACCTCCGAATTCACTTTCGATCGTGCTCCCAACTCCAGAATTACCATACAGAGCTATTCACAGACTAGGAATCCCAAACGGACATCGATAACACTGAAATGCACTTCAATCCAAATTTATAAAATTTCTTCTAAAATGCTATATTCCACAATAGGCGTAAAAACACCCCCCGGGTTATCCAAAACCTGAACCGGGCATACGCCCAAGTCCGAAATCATCATACAAACCTGCTGGAACCTTCAGATCCCGATTCCGAGGTCGTTTACTCAAAAATCTCGTCCTAGTTAATTCTTTCAACTTTAAGCTTCCAAAATGAGAATTCTCTTCCCAAATCCACTCCGAACTACCCGAAACTCAATTTTGACTACGCGTACAAGTCGTAATATATGAAATGAAGCTGCTCATGACCTCAGACTACTGAACGACGTGCTAGGGATCAAAATGACCGGTCGGGTCGTTACACCACCCCATCCCTTTCTCCAAAAAGGTTTTTTTTCTTCATCACCACCCACCTTGATACCCCCTTGTGACGACCCGACCCGTCGTCTCATGAGTTACCGCTCCGTTTCCCCCATTTTAAGCTTCTTCATGTTTTATTATCAGTAGTTGGTGCGTTGTAGTTGATTTGGATTGGTTCTGGTAGAAAATGAGACACTTAGTCTCTTTTAAGAAGGCTTAAGTTGGAAAAGTCAATCGAATGTTGATTATTGAGTTAGAGGGCTCGGACGTGATTTTCGGTAATTCAGTTAGCTTCGTGGGATGATTTGTGACTTAGGAGTGCGATCGGAATTGATTTTGGAGGTCTGGTGTAGAATTAGACTTGAATTGGCGAAGTTAGTATTTTGGCGAATTTCGGTTGATGGATGAGATTTTGATCCGAGAGTCAGAATGGAATTTTGAGATTTTTTGTAGCTTCGTTATGTGATTTGTGATGTGTGTGCAAAATTTCAGGTCAATCGGATGTCGTTTGGTTGGGATTTTGACCGAATGCGTGTTTCGGAAGTTTTTGAAGAACTTAGGCTTGAATTCGATGTGAATTGATGGTTTTGGTATTGTTTGAGGTGTTTTGATGATTGGAACATGTTTGAATGAGATTTTAGGATGTGTTGGTGCTTTTGGTTGAGGTCTCGGGGGCCTCGGGTGAGTTTCGGGTGGTCAATCGGACCATTTTCGGAGTTGAGAAATTGCAGAAAAATCAGTCCAGCAATTGCAGGTATTTTGGCCTTCGCGTTCGCGTAGGGGAGCTCGCGTTCGCGAAGGGCTGGGTTCTGGAAGCTACGCGTTCGCGAGGATCAAGGCCGCGTTCGCGAAGGGTTCATCAAGCTGTTCATTGCGCTCGCGTTATGTGTCCCGCGATCGCGTACAAGGAATTTTGGTCTCAGGGGAAATTCTCATCGCGTTCGCATCATGGTCTCCGCGTTCGCGAAGAAGGAGGGGTCAGACCTGTTCAAAAAGTTTATAAACATTTCATCCACAATTTTTAGCCATTTTCCCCCATGGTTGATCATTTTGAGAGCTTCTTGGTGGAGATTAAAGAGGGATTCAAGGGGAATCAATTGGAGGTAAGATTTTTGAACTTAAAACTCATTTTTATTGTGAAATCCACCTAAAAATTCATGAAAACTAAGCCAAAAGTAGAAGAAGTAGGGCTTGAGTTTTGAGATTTTTAAATTGGAAATTGAAGGGCCATTTGAGGTCGGATTTGGGAGTTCTTGGTATGTATGAACTCGTGGCAAGATGAGAAATCCATTGATGTGAATTTTGTAATTTTTTGAGAGTGGGCCCAGGGTTCGGGTTTTGCTAGTTTCGAGATTTTTGCTAATTTTCGATTGTTTTCGATTTGGTATTGTTTCCTTGGCATATTGTGATGTATTCGCTCTGATTTTGGTTAGATTCGATGCGTGGAGGCCGATTTGAGGGGCAAAGGCGTCGCGAGCTAGAGATTTCACCGGTTCGAGGTGAGTCATGATTGTAAATGATATCCTGAGGGTTTGAAACCACGGATTGCACATCGTAGTGCTATATTGAGGTGACTTACACACCGGATAGTGGGCGTGGGATAGAGCTCCGCTGGGGATTGTGACTTGGTTCGTCCCGATTGATGAATTTACTGCGTATTTGACTGAAATTTATTTGTTATCACTACTGTTTGGGCTGATTGCCATATTTGGGCTTCGTGCCAACTATTTGAATCCTTCGGGGATTATTTTCACTGTTTTTCTCACTGTTTTGATTTATTACTTGAACTCAGTCATATTGTTTCTCCACTATTTTACAACTCAGCCACTTTTACTCAGATTTGAGTCTTAAATGATATTTTAAATGATAATTTGGGCTGAGGACTACTATTATACTAATGCCCGAAGGGCTTGTGATGATATTTTGACTGATTGTGGCCGAGGGCCAGATGTGAGGATACACTGAGGAACGTGAGGCCGAGGGCCTGGATGTGAGGATTATATGTGGATCGGACTGCACGCCGCAGTAGTATATTATATGTGGATCGGACTGCACGCTGCAGTAGTATATTATATGGATCGGACTGCACGCCGCAGTATGTATATATTGGATCAGACTGCACGCCGCAATGATATAGCGCTTGGGCTGTAGGAGCCCCTCCGGAGTCTGCACCCCCACAGTGAGCGCGGGTACCCATATGGATCGGGCTGCACGCCGCAGCGAGTTATGGATCGGACTGCACGCCGCAGCGATATGTAGATCGGGCTGCACGCCGCAGCGAGCTATGGATCGGGCTGCACGCCGCAGCAATATGTGGATCGGATTGCACGCCGCAGCGAGCTATGGATCGGGCTGCACGTCGCAGCGATATGTGGATTGGGTTGCACGCCGCAGCGGTTACTGCGTGATACTGTTCTGAGAGTGATCTGAGAGAGAGAGCCCACGGGGCTGAGAGTGTTGTTGAGAGTGAGCCCGAGGGGCTGGTTCAATTTGAGATATTTCCCGAGGGGCGAACTTTTATGTGCTCATCTTGCATACTTATTTGCCTTTTTACATGTTATATTGTGGTATTGGTGCCCGAGGGGCGGATTTTCTGTGCTTATCAGCACTAACTGTTTTGAAATCTTTTCTCGTAATTATTGAAAAGATCATTTTCAAAAGAGATTTGAACTGAGCCAAGGTATTTTCTAAAGATTTCACTATTTTTCTCAGAAATTGTACCTGGTTTCTGTATAGCATGTTAGTTGCTTTACGTGATTTCTTGCTGCTCAGTTATTATTTACTTTTATTACTCACCGAGTTGGAGTACTCACTTTACTCCCTGCACCTCGCGTGCAGTTGCAAGTATTTATGCACCCCGATAGCGGGTATTGGCTGTATGACGGCGGAGTTGTAGAGGTTCTAGCAAGGTGACTGCCAGCGTTCGCAGCACCCCTGTCCTTTCATGTTATTCATACATCTTGTTCAGTGTATTTCTAGACTGTATAGCGGAAACTTCATTCTTATAGATGCTCGTGACTTGTGACACACCGGTCGGGTTATGTTGGGTTGTAAATATCGCTAATTAATGTCATTAAGTCGTATTTTTGCTATTCATTTATGTTTAATTATTTTAAAAGAGACGAATTGGGTTAGTTGGCTGGCCTTGTCTTCACGAGAGGTGTCATCACGACTAGTGAGGGTTTAGGTCGTGACATCCCTCCAAAAAAAAATTTAGTCTTTTACTTTTTTTTTTGTTGTAATTTCAAATTTCAATTTTTTCGTTTTTCTGCGCCA
>MU729448.1:102559-135979 GCA_026770625.1 Nicotiana glauca
GTCTCAAAATTCTATGCATTTCTAGTTAAAAGGGACAATTGTAGACACTTAAACATAAATCTCCTATCTCAGTTTTGTTATTAAGATTTCTAGTAAATAGTTTTAAAAGCATCTATTTTCACAATTTTATATATTTTATGAAGGAAAGCTATAAAAAAAATATTTTCATTTGATCATATTCTCATTACCTCCTTGATATCTTTTAAATTTCCTTTTTCCTTTTTTGTTATTGTTTCTCTTTATTAGCCCTTATAATGAGTAACTTATAATGAGTAATAGGAAAAGAAAGTGTAACATATACGGAATTGTAATAGAATAGAGAGAGGCTAATTAAATGGATTAAAAGGTGCAACTTTTGGTTTTTATGCAATTAAAAGATGATATTTGGTTAATATAACAATGATAGCGAGAAACCCAATAAACTGAAAAATTTGGACATTAATTGTGTCTTTTGTAACTGAAATAAATACTATAATGAGATGTAATAAACAGGATAGAGAATGATCAATTTCCAATTACTAAATAATTTAATGAAAATTGAAAAGAGTAAAAGGGAAAAATCAATAAAAAGGAAAAAAAGATAAATAGGATTCTCGGCCAAAGAGAGGTTCCAAATCATATTTTTTATTCTATATATATATATATATATATATATATATATATATATATATATATATATATATATATATATATTACATCCTCAGTACTAATTAATAAGAAATCATGATCCAGGCGGTGTAGGCTTGAATATATAAAGTTTGGTGAAATCACTAGTTTTTACTCAAACTTTATCGTGTGTTAATTTTTTTATTCAATATGTACAAAAATTAAATTCAGAATCTACTTACTAATACTTGAGGTTTGTTATTTATGTTTGGAATTTTTTCCCTTATATTTTTAAGAAACTCATAATCTCTATAGGTTTGAGAAACTCATTGTTTTAGTAGATTTATAATTCTTTTTAGTGTGTTTTTCCTCTTATTTATAGTAAAAAATTCTTTTTGTTTCTGCCTCGAAAATTAAGTTTAGTCTAACCTCGTTAACTTCTTATATTATTTTCCATTCTCTATTTACTTTGCGTAAGATTGTACGTTAATTAATCCACAATCTTTCACAACAAAATTGTTAAGTTTAGTCTCTGCCCATGAGGTGAGGACTCAACAGTTTTTGTTCTTTCAAATTCTCTAGGGACAAAGTTTCGAAGGAAAATTCCTTATTGTTATAATCTGTCTATCTATAGGCATACAGAACATGATGTTGTTTCAGAATCATATATAGTTGTATCCTTTAATATTCAAATCGATCTTTTGTTAAACAAACTTTTTTTTTCTTTCTAATTTCATCTCATTTCCTTTTTCATCAATTAGGTTGTCATAATAATGTCGTAAAAAATACTAAAATGTCGCCAACTTTATTGTTCATGTCCCCCGGGCTAGAATTATTCTTGATTCTACCTCGGGAATGTGAAAATATATCAACTAAAAAATCTCCCAAAGTTTTAGGAATATTTTCTGCTTTTTTTAATTCAATAAGAAGTATTTTCTTAATCACGGAAAAAAAAAATACTTTCCACCGTTAAAAGGGTAGAGCGCATTTCTTTCCACTCATTAACTCCGTCGGTCGCTCGCTGGACTGTAAGCGCAAATCAATTGAACTAATTAATTTCAAGTATAAGATATTCCCCGTTTCAATTTACATGAACCTATTTTTTTTTATACGTTTCAAAAAGAATGACCCGTTTCTAAATTTGGTAACAATTTAGTTTAAACTTTCAATTCTACCTTTAACGAGAAACTTTTATAACCACACAAATACTCTGAGCCCCTTTTTACTTGTTTAGGACTACAAATTCCAAAAATCTTCATTTTCTCTTAAACTTCGTGTCCAATCAAATAGGTTCACATAAATTGGAACAGAGGAAATCTATATATATATATATATATATATATATATATATATATATATATATATATATATGTTAAAGCAATAAAGTTACCATATATAATTGATGGTTAAGTCAAGTGACAAACTAATAAATGTCAATAGTATATGGTAACGTGTATATATATATATGGAATTTGAATTAAAAGATAATTTTGAATTTATTTATAGATAAAGTTCTAAAATTAAAATTAAAATTAAAAATAAAATTTTTCTTTTTTTTTTTATCATGTTATCATACTTAATTCAATTAATGATCATTTGCAATCATGTTAGGAACTTTTGTTATTTTTTCAAATTATTTAAATACTACTTCGCGTCTAGAAAAAAAATTACTCCATATAACTATAAAACTCTTTCACATTTAAAATCATATAAGTATAGTTCTTTGAAATACTGTAGCTAGATTTTAATAAAATAAAATTATTTTAAAATAAATGTAATATATAGGGTACACGTCTATGTTTATCTAAATAACAAAAAAGAATTTACAAGACCAAATAAAAGTTTACTTACATATATAATAAAGTAAACATACATGCTGCAGAAAGAAACATCACAAAATCAGTCAATATGAAGAAAAAAAATATTGTTTATTTTTTTTTCTTCTTGAATAATGTTTGTTTGAAGAGTCAATTTGCAAAAATGGACATCAAACAAATAACAAAACTTTGGCTATACAATCGCTATCATTAATTTCAATTTAGCACATTCAAGGAATTGAAATATATAAGCTGAAACCCCTTCATTTAGCTGTAGTCAAGCCAATATTGCAAGGATATAATATTTTTTTGTTGAAGAATCTTAGTTTTGAATTATTAGATTATGTGCAAGTTTTTTTTTTCAAACTCAACAAGAGAGAACTTGGTTCCTAATTGATAGTTTCTATATCGACTTCTAAGTGTAACAAAGAGTATATATAAAGAAAAATTGATATGACATAAAATATTTTTTTTTTAATGTAAAGAAATTATTTCGAAAAAACTATTTACTTTTTTTAATTCAAAGATAATAAAAAGATAAGATATTTTTTAACATTAGTAGAGAGTTTTAAAATTATTAGAATAGAAGTTATATCATGGATAAACTCAAAAAATTAAAATCTTATGGAATATTTACATAATATCTGGTCATATTCATTGTTTACTTTTTATAGCTAATATAAATAGATTATATAGCGACAACACACAATTATACACATATTATATATGGATTGTATATAAATTACACATCATTCAATTTTTTAATTTAAGTGGTCGGGTGAGCACCTACTTAGGCTGATTAGATAAAGGCAAAAGAAAAATATGAAAATTTCAACCAAAGATTAAAAATATAATTAAAGTTCATATGTAGGCAATTTTTATTAAAACTCATTCTTTTATAGTGAAATAAATTAATATTTTGTGACAAAAGAAATAATGACATAAAAAATAAGATAAAAGAAAATAAATATTGAAAAAATATTAGAAAGAACTAAAAACAAGAAATAAAAGATGACAACAAATTTCTTTTTAAGTTTCATCTTTGTTGAGTATAAAAATTTTGAAAGTTAATTTCATCGATGTCAAATACATTTTTTTCAACTCAAATAGTTAGATTATAAGATAAGGATATCTTAGAATATTGTTTTTAATTTACATTATGTGTCGTTTATAAAAAATTACTATTACTAATAAATTGATATGATATTCAAATTTGAATTGGAATGCAGTTTGAGTAGTTTGCATTGAGTTTAAGTCAAATATGGTATCGAAAAATAAATTACTTGACAATATTAAGATAAGGCAAAATACATAAACGACCCCTTCAAGTTGTCCTCAACGGTCAGTCAGACACTTCAACTGAACCCTTTACCATTTAGGCACTTCAAGTCCACTAAAGTGCGACCTCGCAAACCCTTTACACTTACATGGCAAAGCGTGTGCTTTACACATAATTCTAAGCGCGTGAAACCCTTAAAATTAAGGTTTTTTTTCTTTTTTCTTTTAAATTTAATTTTATTTTATGTGGGTCCCATTATATTTTATTTTCCACACATTAATTTTACTTCTTCCCAAAATATTCCATCTTCACCATTGAACCACCAGAGCTTCAATTCCGGCGATCGAAACCACCATTAAAACTCCAACAAAGCTATCGAAAATCACCAAAAACTACCCCTTTCATCACAAAATTCCACGGCCTATGACCTCCAGAGCTCAGAGAATAATTTTCCGACGAAGATTTGCTCGGAGAGTAATTTTCCGGCGAGAGAGGGGTGCGCTGGTTTGAAGGAATAGGAAGAAGATGAAGGGGTGGAGTGGTGCTGGTTTTGGGCGGAAGAAGAAGATGATGAGAGAGGGGAGAAGGGAGTGAGGTGGCGCTGGTTTTGGGCGGAAAAAGAAGATGATGAGAGGGGGGAGGAGGGGTGGGGTGGCGCTGGTTTTGGGTGGAAGAAGAAGATGAAGTTGGTTGGGAGGGGGGAGGGGGGAGGGGTTGCGTTGTTTGGTTAAAAAGTTAGGGAAAAGGATTTTTTTTTTTAATTTCTTAAATGCATTTTCATTTTATGTTTATTATATGTGTCAAGTTTCTATTTAAAAATTACACGTGTCGTTCATTAAATGGATCATTTGACACTTCATTAGCGAGTATAATTTACGTATATGATCTGTTGCACTTGGGTATTTATTTGATCTAGTTAATGGACACTTGAAGTGTCTAAATGGTAAAGGGTTCAGGTGAAGTGTAATGATTTAAAGAACAAAATTTTTGCATATATAGGGTATTAAAAATTCAAATTCTGAGGCTAGAGATATCGATAAACTTAAAATGGAGTCATACTGAAATAAATCCAATCAAAAAATTATTTAAATTTTTAGATAGCCGATTAAAGTAAATTTTAAATTAAGGATAATATCTTCACTTGCATCATTATAAAAATGATCATTATTATAATATATGTAAAGTTTTAAAAATTAAAATTTCAAAATAGAAATAGCTTTTTAAAGATAAAATCATACCAAATATGAGTTCAAGTCGTAATATAGGAGTCACGTCTTAATCAAAGAATCGTTTATATCGTGTCACCCTTTGTGCTTAGCCATAAATATGAGTTATTATTTCACTTTGTGGTTAGTTTTAGGATCCAATGACACTTAAGAAATAGTGCAAAAATAAAATTATCACTACGAGAATTGAAAAAATATTAGTCTTTTTTCATATAGTGTTTCTTAATTAATATCTGACGATTATATATAATTATTTAAAAAATTTAAATGTTAAGGTTATTTACATATAATTCAAATAACTCGGATATATAACATGGTTATTATCAAATATCAAAATGGAGTAAATAAAATTCACTAGCTAAAGAATTTTTTTTATATTTTTAGATAGCCAAAAATGAGTTTTGAATTAAGAATAATATTTTCAATTAAATTATTATAAAAATAAATTTTATTGAAAAATAATGTTTTGGAAACTAAAATTTTAAGAAAGAATTTTTTTAAAGAGATATCAACACACCAAATAAGAGTACAAGTAGTAGTAAAAGAGTTAAGTCTTATCCAAAGAGTCATTCATTGTCTCAATATTTGATTGTTTTACCATAAATATGAGTTATTATGTTACTTCTTGACTATTTTTAGGATCCGATGACACCAGCAAGAATGGTTTCAAAAAAGAGAAATAGAAGTAATGGTTAATTTTTTCATGTAGTTAATAACTAATGATTAACTATATATACTGAGAATGAATAAATACCTTAAATATTTGATATATGTTCGTGCATCTGCACGGGTACTAATACTAGCAGTAAAGAAAGGAAAACTTTTCCTATTTATTAATTTAGCAAGTCAACAAACAAAGGAAAGAAATAAAATTATCACTACAAGAATTGACAAAATTTAGTCTTTTTTCATGTAATATTTCTTAATTAATATCTGACTATTATATATAATTATTTAGAAAGTTTAAATGTTAAGGTTATTTACAAGTAATTCAAATAACTCAGATATTTAACATGGTTATTATTAAATATCAAAATGGAGTAAATAAAATTCACTAGCTAAAGAATTTTTATAAAAATATTTTTAGATAGCCAAAAATAAGTTTTGAATTAAGAATAATATTTTCAATTACATTATTATAAAAATAAATTTTATTGAAAATTAATGTTTTGAAAACTGAAATTTTAGGAAAGAATTTTTTTTAAGAGATATCAACACACCAAATAAGAGTACAAGTAGTAGTAAAAGAGTTAAGTCTTATCCAAAGAGTCATTTATTGTCTCAACATTTGATTGTTTTACCATAAATATTAGTTATTATGTTGCTTCTTCACTATTTTTAGAATCCAATGACACTAGTAAGAATGATATCAAAAAGGAAAAATAAAAGAAATGGTTAATTTTTTCATGTAGTTAATATCTAATAATTAACTATATATACTGAGAATGAATAAATAACTTAAATATTTGATATGATTAATATTCGCGCATCTGCGCGGGTACTAATACAAGTAGTAAAGAAAGGAAAACTTTTTCTATTTATTAATTTAGCAAGTCAACACACAAAGGAAAGAACGAGCAAATATGGCATGTGAATGATCTGAATTCATCATCAGTGTTTGTTCTGTGGCATGTGTACGATATCTCACTCAATCCCAAAAAAGATTTGGCGGTCTTTTTTCAATATTTTATGAAATTTCAATTGTATTTTCTTATGGATCTATTAACATTATCCTTAATGATCAAGTTGTTGCGTTTTTACCGAGGGGTGAATAGGAAATGGAAGAGGCACCTTTTAGATTGCACCTTTTTATATCATCCTTTTTTTGTCTATAAATTTAGAGGCTTTGCCTCATTTTTTTTAGATATGAAATTAGACATGGAAAATCTGAAATTTTCTCCCCTCTTTTATACATTGTTGCATTATTTTCTAAATAAACATAAGTGTCAAGTGTGATTTGCTCCGTTTGTTGAGTTGGCTGAAGTTATGTGATTTGAAGTGCCGCTATCACAGAATAGTCATTCCGTTCTATCCTGAGAGGAATTAATCCGTATACCTTGGGCAACAGTGAGAGGATTAAATTCATTAAGGACACATTATACAGTCAGTGGGCTCGGAATTATTTTACAATTTGTTTATTGAACTAACGTTTGTTTCCTTTTTTGATTTTGAACACAGCAATACCAACAATCTTAAGGAATTTAATTTTTACTTTCTGTGTTCATCTCTTTTATGTTGAGACGATGATTCTCGGTCTGCCATGGAATCAGAAAAATGAAAAGAACTTAGTCGGATGACAGTGTAGAATTCAACAATAACGAAGTAGTCAGACTTGATGAGGGTTTCATCTGGAAATTTAGTTATGAATCTTATGATTGTGGAAAACATAAAGTTTAATCTCTGAATCAAGTTTGATTGAAGCAATTATTTTGGTAGCAATCATTATGAATGTTCACAAAGGTGAAGCAATCGACAATGTGAAACTTCCATGAAGAATTCAAGTGGACGATTGACCGAAAGAGAAATAAACTTTTGGAGTACATGCCTTAATGAAGTATTATAACGAAGAAATCTGAAATAAAATTTCTTATGCTTATCAAGTCCAAGAAAGTAGGTTAAGGGAGCAAACATGCACGCAGATATCTAGTCGGTATCATTTTTTGGATATTGAAGTATAAAAGTTTGAAGCGGTGGAGTGACCAACTGCCTTTACATAAATTAAATTGGCAGAATTTAGTACCCGTTTCTAGAGCGTCCAAGTTTGAAAAATATTTTTATTCAAACAGTTACAATTTTGAAATCTATATGGAAATGTCGCAGGCGAAGTGATACTGCCGTTTCTCTTTATTTAAACTAAAGAAATGGCACCAGATTCCTCTGAAAAAGAGAGAGTTATTAGAGGGCATAATTACTAGTATTTCTTTATAGAGCATGTATCAATGGGTGGAGGCCTTACTTGCATCTTGAAATCGTGAGGGATTTTGGAGTTGACCATTCACGTATCAATAGTTTATGACTCAAAATTATTCTCCCAAAGGAAAATTATATCGTCAACGGAGTGAACCTAAAAGAAAGTGGCAACAAACTAAAACAGGTTCTATTATCTCTTACTCAACTTATAATATTTTATTTTCTATCCTTAGTGATTTATGAATTCAGTTTCTATAAATGCTGGAATAGATATTTATTATATGATGATACCATATTTCTAGAATTATATGCATGATTAGGAATGACAAGTATTTATGATTAATTTTGTTATTCCTTTAACCAAATTAGTATTTGGTATAAAATTTGCTAGCATGCATGAAACTATGTGACATTACTTTCAAGATTGTAAGATATCAATTAGACTTATAGTAATACTTGAAGTATCTTGAGATCATGAACATAATATATATTAAGATGAACATATATGTGTTTGATTAGAGAAAGAGATCAAACTGTTTAAAGTGTTATAACGGTTTAGTTGGAACACCATTTGGAAAGGGAATTAAAATTCTCGTAAAGTGTTATATGGAGACTGAAATCTTCGTGATTTTTTATTTCTGCTTCGAGATCAAAATCTGCGTGATTTTTTACTCGATTAAAGTCTTTGTGAGTTTCTATTCATTTGTCGGAAATTAAAATCTAAGTGACTTTATACTCGTTTTGAAGATTAAAATCTTAGTGATTTTCTACTCTAATTTATTGTTCAGTTTGAAGATTAAAAACTATCATTTATTAAATTTGATTGTGTCACATAATACTCGATTTGAAGATTAAAAACTTTACCGTTTATTAGATCCGGTATCAGGTATTACTCGGTTAGAAGATTAAAAACTTCACCGTTTATTAATTCTGATTGTGTCAGATTGGTTTGAAGATTAAAAACTTCACCATTTATTCTGACTCTATTATGACACAAACAACAATTCATGTGGTTGGCTCTACAAAGTAATAGAGGCGGCGTCTGAAGAAATATGTTTGGAATATGGCATTATTCACCAAATAATTGCCCCTTAATTTGCGCAATCTAATTGAATTGCAGAAAGAAAGAGTAGAACATTAAAGGAGATGATGAATGCCTAGTTGATAAGTTCTGATTTACCCAAAACTTGTGGGGGGAAGCTATGCTTACATCTTACTAAATACTCATTCACGTTCCCCATAGCAAGACACATTCCATTTCATATAAAAAAAGAAAAAAAAAAGAAAATCTCACTTGAAATATTTCCAAGTGTGTGGGGTATTTGGGTAAAGTGTAAGTTCTTAAACCCAAAAGGATAAAAATTGGATCGAATACCGTTGCTTCCGTTTGATAAGATATGCAACAAATAGTAAGGCATATCGTTTTCTGATTCATAAATCAAAAAATCCAAACATTCATATTAATACGTTAGTCGAATAAGATGATGCTAAATTCTTTGAGAATATTTATCCGTATAAAAAGGAATGTGATTCGCCTAGTGAAAATATAAGCAAACATGGGAAGAAGCAAAGGAAAGTACACCTATTGAGGTGAATCCAAGACGTAGTAAACGTCAAAGGAGAACTACTTCCTTTGGACTAGATTTTCTGACATTCTTATTGGAAAGTGAGCCACAAACATTTAAAGAAGCAATATCTTGCTCGAAAGTACAATGTTAGAAAGAGGTAGTCAATAGTGAGATAGAACCCATATTAAGTAATCATACTTGAAAACTAGTTTATCTTCCTCCAGGAAATAAACCTTTGGGTTCTAAGTGGATTTTCAAAAGAAAAATGAAAGCTGATGGTACTATTGACAGATATAAGGCAAGATTGATTGCCAAAGAGAATGTCTTGATTACTTTGATACATACTCACCCGTAACGAGAATTACATCTATTCGGATGGCAATAGCGTTGGCCACTGTGTATGGCCTTGAAATCCATCAGATAGACGTAAAAGACAACCTTCTTAAATAGAGATTTGGAGGAAGAAATTTATATGAAACAACCTGAAGGGTTCATGGTTCCTGAAAAAGAAAGGAAGGTGTGTCGACTTGTTAAGTCACTTTACAGACTAAGACAAGCACCCAAACAATGACATGCAAGATTTGACCAAATAATATTGTCAAATGATTTCAAAAATTAATAAGTGTAAACACATGTATTTACGTTAAGAATACTTCAAATCATATAGCCATTATTTGATTATATGTAGATGATATGTTGATGAAATATTTAAAATGTGGGGGCTTTTAGCTTATGCATGACAAAAGCCAATGTTAGACGTAATGTCTAAGTGATATAATTTTTAAACTCCATTGATATGGTAGTTGGTAAATTCATCAACTGTTTAGTCTTAATGAAAACTAGTTGATGAAACTACTAATTCGGAAGTTGGTCATGTGCCTTTCTCGAAAGATTATTTTCTTTATTGAAAATTTATATTGTCTAGTTCTTTTTATGAAATGATGTCACTTTGAAAGTTGTAACTTTTCATAGAAAGATATGTTTGTACGTTTTTGTATGGACATGATCATTAATGAACAAATGTATTAATACTTTGATCTATAATGAGGTGAACCAACCGATGAACATGATCAAAATCTATTGCAAATTGGATTTGTTTCATGAATGAAGGTACTATAATTTGTATATCATATATATGTATGAATAAATAGCATAAAAATGCTTGAAAATGGCGGAGTGATTGCAAAATGTTGTGGCCACAACTGATTCCAATCATCCCAGCTATTTTTATAATATACGATTGATACATTAAGTGTAGTCAATAATCTGATATGCAATCGAAAGTCGATACGTATTAATCTACGACATAAGAAAGTTTGCATTGAACTTTCATGATAATGAAACGAGTTTTGAAGTATTTAAAATATTCTCCAAATTATGCTTTGCACTATAATATGTATCCCGTGATAATAGATGGGTATAGTGATGCAAATTAGATCACCGGTTCAACCGATTCTAGACAGTCGGTGGAGGAGCGATGTCTTAAAAATCGTCCAAACAAATGTGTATTGAACGCTCTACAGTGGAGATTGAGTTTATAGCATTAGACAAGGCCGGTGAAGAAGTTGAATGGCTCTGGAATTTCTTGGAAGATATTCCATTTTTGCCAAACCTTTGGCACTTATGTGTATACATTGTAATAGTCAAGCGGTAATAATCAAGGCAAGGAGCGTTATATATAACGGAAAATCTTATCACATTTGACAGAGATACAATACCGTTAGACAACTATTCTCTAGTGGTATTATCACAATTGACTACGTAAAGTCAAAAGATAACGTATCGGATCCACTTACAAAAGGCCTATCTAGAGAGGCAGTTGAAATATCATTGAAGGGAATAGGGTTAAGGCCTAGGACAAGTCATCATGACGGTAACTCTACCTAGCAAACTGGAGATCCCAAGAGCTAAGTTCAAAGAGTTCAAACAAAGTTATGAATGACGGTTCAATATTGTCAAATAACTAAACCCATTATCATGATGAAGACAATGTTCAGAAATCAAGGTAAAGCATTAAGGCTTTTTGATGAGTCAATAAAGCTTAAAGCTTTTTAATAATTTTCTAAGTCTGGCAGGATATGACCAGATAGTGTGTCTATAGGATTATACGTTTAGAAATCACCTATGTGAGTGTTAAGTGTAAGCCGCTTTAAAGGGAATGAAAGTAAAGGCCCATTCTCTAAGCACTCATGAAACCAGGCGGTGTTCATGGCTGAAATGAACACAACCGTGAGAACCAAAAATGGTTAAGGATTGATTGTGTGGCTTATGGTTGTCTAGGTATACACCAAAGCTCGACGGTTCAAAGATATCGAATCTACCGATTGACCGAGTATATCCGACATAAGTTCACTACGGAAAGTTCAAAGGGAAACCTACTTATCTAGATGCGATTAATTCTTATTTGTGAATCACACAGTATTTTCATGCATATTTTTCCTCATATGACCATTCCCCATTCATGTGGGGGATTGTTGCATTTTTATTAAGGGGTGTGAATGAGAAATGGAAGAGGCACCTTTTAGATTGCACCTCTCCATATCACCCTTCATTTGTCTATAAATTTAGAGGGTTGGCCTCATTTTTTTTAGACATGAAATTAGACATGGAAAATCTAAAATTTTCTCCCTTCTTTTATACATTGTTGCATTATTTTCTAAATAAACATAAGTGTCAAGTGTGATTTGCTCCGTTTGTTGAGTTCGCTGAAGTTCTGTAATTTGAAGTGCCGCTATCACAGAATAGTCATTCCGTTCTATCCTGGGAGGAATTAATCTGTATACCTTGTGCAACAGTGAGGGGATTAAATTTCTTAAGGATACATTGTGCATTCAGTGGACTCAGAATTATTTTACGATTTGTTTATTGAACTAACGTTTGTTTCCTTTTCTGATTTTTAACACAGTAATACCAACACATGTCTGGTACATGTACAATAAATTTTAATAAATTATTGGTAATTTTAATTGATGGCTCACTTGCTTCTTTTCCTTTCTTTTACTATTTGTTTTTGTAAAAAATCCGCCTCATTTGAATTTTCATCATTTTGTGGCTTCCCCGCTTCTTAAACCTCTAGTTTACGTTTAGAAAATCTAATAAACTTTATCTCCTGCATCGAAAATTTAGTGAATTCGTCTTTTACAAACTGATATACACGTATGTCATACTCTAAGACGGTTAGGGAAGATCTATTTTGTGGTTGATTACCAAATAATTCAGGTTACATGATCATTTTCATATTAAATCGATAAATAAAACATAGGAAATCTTTTAAAGATTATTTTTATTCAAGCAATATTAATCATAGAAGATCAATTCCACGACTGGAGTCAGAGTAAACTAAATTATAAGAATTATGCACCACTTACATATTAGAGGAAGGTGAATAACTGTGAGCACCTAATTTTTCATAATATTTAATTTCTTTTTTTTTCTATGTAAATATTTTAGGAGTTTTAATCTATAATTTTTAGCTTTGTTACATTTTTTATTATAGGGTAAAAATATAAAATTTTAAAAGGTAAATTATTAGTATTAATATTATTTTATTTTAATTTTCATTTTAAAAGAATAAAAAAACATCCGAAGAAAAAATATATATTTTATAATTTCGGGAGAGATTTAAAAAAAAGAAAAAAGAAAAATGGAAGTATAGAATTAAAAAAAAAATAAAAGAAAAAATAGATGGAATTCTCTTTTAAAAAGTAAAAGAAAGTGGAAAATAAAAAAAAATTAAAGTAAAGTTTGTGGTAATTTATAAAAATAAAAACTAAAAGAAAGTTAAAATTAAAAAATAAATATAAAGGTAGCTGAAAATTTAAAAAAAATTAAAGTAAAATAAAGTAGAATTTTTAAAAGAAAAGCAAAAGAAAGTGGATTTTTTTTTAAGAAAAGTAAAATAAGTGGAATTCTCTTTTTAAATAAAAAGTAAAAAAAGTGAATTTTTAAATAAGATAAAAGTAATTAAAGTTGGATTTTAAAAAATAAAAGTAAATAAAGGTGGGAATTCATTTTATAAAAAAAGAAAAGCAAATTGTAAGTGGGATTTTTTAATTAAAAAATAATAAAATAATAAAAATATTTATTAAAAAATCTGAAATTTTTCGAAATTTTTGCTATAAATAGAAGAGAAAAATTGAGAAGAAGGAGGAAGAAGAGAAAAAATAGGGGAGAAATTGAGAGAATTTTTTTTTCTTCTTCTATCCTAAAGAGAATTTCAACTAGTTTCATTCTTTCTTCCTATTTCTTAAAAAAAAAAAAAAAGAAGCCATTCATTACCTTGTTTAAGACCAAAAAATAACCAAAAATTAGCTCTTTAAACATCTCAAAATTAGGCACAAAATAATCACGAGATTTTGTGGCATGAACTCCTTTTCCTTCGGGTTTTAGTTGCAGTCGAGTAACGAAATTCAATCCGTCAAGGTTATCGGTTCAAAGATCAGTCAATAGTTTATTGTGATTAACTTGATTCGGATTTTTACATTTAAGAAATATTGGGCAAAGGTATGTTCTAGACTTTGTCATTTTTGTGTATTTGCATGAATAAATTCACACATCTTTAATGAATATTGTTCAATTTAAATTGTGTTTTACAAGTTATATGTTAAGTTGTATTATCCTTTGAATATTTTCATGTTATCCTACTTAGTAATTGATTTTGAAAACTATGAAGTTTATAATTTGTCATTTGTAAAGCATACGTGGGTAATTTTAAAAAAAAAAAAAAAAAAAAAAAACCTTTTCTGTTGTATCCGAAGTGTTGAAGAAATTAAAAGAAAGAATGTCTCAGATCTAAAGTGTGGAACATGTGTTTCAAAAGAAGCTGGTTTAATGTAGCCCATGTTTCTGACCATCTTTCTAAAATAAAGACTGCGTCTAGAGCTGTTGTTTTCATAGTTCAATGCATACTGTTTTAAGAAAGCAAAAAGAATACAATTTAAAAAATTATATTGAAGGATATTAAGTGTGAAAATATTTCTATGTGGTAATGAAAATTTGAATTAATTCATTTCTAGAATATCTCTATATTATTTGTGTGCATGTGTGTATAAATTTTGAAATTAGAGCAGTAAGCATTTATCTAGTTAGTTCTTCGGCTTTTCATATAAGCAACTTATGGCCCTCGTAATTTTAAATAAGAATTTTAGACAATTAGATCTGAGGCATGCCATATTAAGTAAGATATAGTTTATTGTCCTCAAAAGCTTAGTTTTAGTTTCCTTAAAAAAAATTGGAATCGAGGTGTGCCATGCCAAATAAAATCTCAAATGCATGGCCTTCATTTAATTAATATTAATCCTTTAGGAATCGAGTTGTGCCATTTAGTTGAATTTTCTATGGCCATCGCAAAATTAAAAAAAGCATAGTTTGCTTTAGGCGCGTTATTTTAATAATTTACCTTCCTAAATTCGGGTGTGCATTTCATGTGACCCAAATCCAAATCTCACAACATTAAATAAAATGTGTCTCGGACTGCGGGTGCATTTCATGTGGCGTGGTCCAAATACTCATTTTAGATGACGTTGAAGTCTTCTTTAAAATAATTAAAAGCGGTTAAAAGGAATAAAATGCACAATAGGCTAAACATGTATTAAAATCAGATAATAGACTAATTATGATAGTTTAAGCGACCGTGCTAGAACCACGGAATTCGGGGGTGCCTAACACCTTCCCTCGGGTTAACAGAATTCCTTATTCAGAATTTCTGGTTCACAGACTTCAAAAGGAAAGTCGTTTTCCTCGATTTGGGATTTAAAATAAACCAGTGACTTGGGACACCAATTAAAATATTCCAAGTGGCAACTCTGAATAAAAATCAAATAAATAATCTCATTTCGAATAATGTCACTTAAATTGGAAAAACTCCCTTGTACTACCTTCGGGTAGTGTAAAAAGGAGGTGTGACAATAACGTATCAAACAATTAAAAAAAATTATCAAATTTTTACATTTCCTCGGATCGTGAATTTTAAACTTGTTCGTATAATTCTTGTAACTAATAAATGCAAAAAATAAAGAAGACATAAATTTTTACGTGAAAACCTTATTGCTCAAGGGAGTAAAAACCCCAATCCAACTCTGAGATTTTCCTCACAAACTTCACTTAAAACAAAAGCAATTTTAGGTTATAAAAGAGTTTATAACCTAAGATACTAAATCCAGTCACTCAACAGCCTACAATTCAATTGATCGTAGCTGCTCACTCCAAACTAATTTCTTAGTTTAAAACAAAAGATTGTCACTCAAGTGTTCTTACAAATTATTTTTAATACAAGTCAAGTAAGATTACAATTCAAAATACCTATTACAATATCAATACAAAACTAACTAGCATTTGAGTTCTGATAGTTCGGATAGCTTCGTTAGATGATTTGGGACTTAGGAGCGTGATCAAAAATGTATTTTGAAGGTCCGTGGAATCTTTAGGCTTGAATTGACGAAATTAAAAATTTAGCATTTTCCGATCGGTAGTAGAAATTTTGATATCGGGGTCAGAATAGAATTCCGGGTATTAGAATAGGTCCATTCCTATCACCATCTCTTTTTTTAACCTTTTTTATTTTCTAACTTTATTTTTCTTCAGTACTCTAACTTCTACACCTTCATCAAGATCCTCAATAGGTTCTTCGGCAGCACCAAATTCACCTACCTTTCCTTTTCCTTTCCTCTTCCTCTCAAGTGCTTCATTATATTCAACCTCAGTCTACTTATTTCTTCTCCTAGTGTACTGTATGGCCTTCTACCAAGGGAGGCATAGAAGCATGAGCCGCCTCTTTTTCAATTCTAATTAGTTCTCCTGTTTTCCTCATTAACCTTCTCATTTTTGGATCTTTGGGGGAACCCGACACAGTTCTCAAGTCCTTCAACTTGCCTTTCTTTCCATGTTTCTTTCTATATACCAATATAAGGGGCACATTATCATCACCATCCTTCTCATCAACCCGTTTAAAACTATCGTCACCACTTTGACCCTCATAGTTTTCTTCCCTAATTTCTTCCTCTATTACTTCATTGACAAGAGAGAAACAACTTCAGACATGAGGTCACCAGCTGTTTCCTGATCCGTCTCAGTATTTTTACCACCAGTTGTCTCCCTCACCACTACTTTATTGCCAGTCAGGGGAATAGCTGTAGACACATGGTCATCAGTTGGTGCCTGGTCTTTCTCTGCAGGTCTCATCTCCTTATCAAATCCTAACCTATACTTCATTATATCCTTTCTACCTGCCCTAAATTTAGGTCTTTGTTCCCTCTCAACTGAAGCTCTATTACCCTCACCTGTTTCCTTTTGAGCATCAGCACCTAGAGTTTCACTCGCATTCATTATTTCCTCCTCGTCTTCTCTAGTATCCTTCTTAATCATAGAGTTTTCATCTGCCTCAACACCCTTTTCGTCGATATTTTATTCAGAAGTAGCCTTAGGAATTTTTTATTTGTTTCACCCTCTAATGGAACTGATATTTTGTACTTCAATACCACACAAGAGTAGGGTAATTTATGCAGTTTTCAATTTTCGCGTGCACTAGATCATCAAAGGACCTGGTTCTTCTACGTGTTACTTACACTACAGTTGCAGAATAAATAATGCATAAAGTAAAGAACACAATGAGTTTTACGTAAAAAATACCCGGCTCAAAAGCTGAAAAAATCATGACCTTCTAACCAGTAGAATTTTTCCAAAACACTTTACTACAACTCTGAGCCAACAATAAAGTTTACAAACTCTTACAAACCTAAGGATTAACTCTAACCCTTATAGCAACCAGTCACAGGCTGTTGCAACTGCTTCAAGTTAATTCTAGCATGAACAATACAACTAGAGTTTACAACCTCTTGAAAACCTAAGGATTAACTCTAACCCTTGTAACAATAAGTTACAGGCTGTTGCGACTACTTAAAGTTAAATATAACTTGAATAATACAACTCAGGTACCTAGTATAATTTGCTTCTAAGAAAGCTGAAAGGTACAACTCAAAACGCCCACTACACTTTGAACTAGAAAGAAAGAAAGACATATAAAACTCTTTATGGGACTGGTTCTTCAATCTAATTCATGTAGCTTCAAGATCACACTCTTGAATCTCACAAGAAATGATCACCAAAATGCCTTGCTATTTTGCTCTCTATTCATTCTTTCACTTATGTATGTGTGTGTCACCTGTAAAAGAGAACAAAACAGATATTTATATAGTTAATAGAATAAGGGTTAACTAGAGTTCTAATACTTTACTCTTCCTTGGTGGAAGAGTTCTAGTCAATTTCAATTTCTAACTATTCTCTTATTTTGGATAGAGTTCTCTTCAAGTAACGAGTCATGCTCCTTATCAAATATGCATCCTTTTCGTCCATGGATTATAAAAAGTAACCACTTATACTTATCCCTTTCACGTACATGCATTTTGCTTGATTCTGTCCATCACCTGTGTACACTGTCCATGGACCTAGTTCATGCATGTGTTCCTTTGTCAATCATCAAAACCAAAATCGCTCAGGTTATAAAATTCTCCTTTTTTTATGATGACAAACTCTATGCTTTTCAAAAGCATGGAACCTATTTCAACTCAGCTCAACATCAAATACAATATCAGAACACTTTCCATTTAAATTCACAAATCATCAAGAACAAGTTTCAATAGGTTATAAATATCACAGTCCAAAGCAAAAACACACCTTATCTTCCCTATTTTGGCATCATCGAAAAATTACATAATTTAGTTAAGTAACCAGATTTTAGTGGATATCACTCATGGCTACTAGGGCTACTTCAAATGCAATCATGGATTCAATTTTCTCGTATCAATCTAAGGGTATTAGCAATCTAAGAAATATCATCGAATGCAAAGGCAATGAATATTATTGATAAGATTCTCCCACAAAGCATAAAAAGAAATAAAAGCATTAAACCATGAGCAAACAAGGAAACAAAAATAGCCCATTGGGTCACTAGTTACAAACTGGGCCAGGAAGGGTTTAAGACTAGGAAGGACCATGTTGCAGGTTCTTGGCTTGAAGCATCTTTAGCGTATCTTGAAGAATACCATCATTCTTCTCATTTGCTTAGCAAGATCACACTTGAGAGAGTCTTTCTCAGCATCTACTTCAGCCAATCGTTCCTTTACACTTTCAATCTCAGCATTCTTAGCCATTTTCTTCCACTATTTGAGCCTCATTGCTGCTTTTTATAGACAGAGTTCTTATCGGGCTCTATTTCTCGAGAATTCTTTCGATAAGTCTTTCTCTTTTTGGCACTAGGTGTGGGTACCTCCACATCCTCATATTCATCTTCAACAACTAAGTTCATCTCCTCAATCTGGACTACTCCACTTGGCTTAGCGGCCTTTTTTTCCTTTCCAAGTTATTTTCTTGGCATTCTCAAATAAGGCTCTTTTTACATTGGCCTTACTCTGCTTCTTATGGCTCCTTATAGTTCTTCGTTTTGTGGTATAGTTGCTACAGGGATAGAAGGAGCACTCTTTCTCTTAGTGCCACCCATGCCCTTTCCTACAGTCTTTCCAACTTTGCTCTTCTTCTTTTTATTATAACTATCTAACTCCTTTTGCAGCAAATTGGGATCCTTTTCTATTTTAGCAAGAGAAATAAACTAGTTCATTAAACCATTTTCTTAACCGAACCAGCTCATCTACTGCACTTCCATCACCAGAACCATCACATATCTCCTGTGAGTCTATCCCCATGCTTTCATTCATAGTCTCTTTATTATTACTAATATCTTCACTCTAGACCACCATTGCACCTATATCCTCATGTAATCCATAATTAATGAGTGAATCAAATCCAGCCATTTGTTCTTCCACCCTTCCCCTCCCATCCGCCTCAACACCCTCGCTATATTTTTATTTCTACTTTTCCTTTTACCGCCAATGTCTTTAGTAAAAACATTTCCCTTTTCAGTATCAGCCGTAAAACCAACAAGAACAAACCAATTCTCAAGATTTTCTGCAATTTCAGAACCAAACTCAAAGGTGGGAAACTTAGAGGTTACCCATTCAGTTTCAGAAGAAGCTGGTTCTTCCCCCTCAGTCGCAGACTGGAAAGAATCATCAAAATTTTGTGGCTCTTTTACTTGATTGGCTTGTAGCTTCTCATTCAACTTCTTGGCTTGTTCTTTACTTGCTATACTTTTACGTGCAATCATTTTTAAATGCTTTTTATTGGGGGTTTGGGTGGTTGAATGTGTGGGGGAAGGTTCTTTGGCTGGTTGAAAGTGTGGTGTCGACGCCCCCTTTTCCTTGCGAAATCGGGTTTACAACATTTGGGAAGACAACTTTATTCCCGTTTGGTATTTGGGTTTTGATTTGAAGAGTCGCAACCTAATAATTAAGTGCATTAGGACACTAAGGTTTTTGAGTTGGAAAACCAGAGTTCAGGTAAGGGCTAGAAATTATCTCGAGGGGAAGGTGTTAGGCACCCCTCAAGATCCACTAGTATGGTTACCGGCCATGCTATGTTGTGACTTTAAATGCAAACGAGCATAAAAATAATTCCACACAAAGATCGCAAGTAGGTGTGTATAATAGTTGACAGGCATGTTTGACATTAAGATCTAGGTGGTCTCATAATTTGTTTAAGAAAAATGTCCAAGTGCAGAAATTTAAACAAAGAAATGAATAAACGAAAATTTTGAAAAGAAGAGAATAGTGCAGTAAAAAGGAGGAATTTGGTGATTGAAATGAGATATAGAATTTTATTGATAAAATAATAATAAAGTTACATAAGGGAAAGGGGTCCTAGGTTTGTGAAGCACATGGATCATCCACACAACACCGATAGCCAATTGTACGTATGGTGTTATCACGTGATCATCATCTCCATGTCTACCCTTCCCACCCCGTTAGGTGTTAAGCGCGGAATGGTATCATCGCCTACTGCATGCTATTACCCGTCCCACCTATCAGTCCCCGAGGAAGATGGGACTACGAATCCTAAAGGGGAGGGAGCATGGATTTTCAGAGTTTAAAAGGATAAAAATCTAAGGCGACAGTCAAAACACATAATGCAGTTAAAGGGGAACTAGTAGCAACTAAGGGCTCAATCAAGCCTCCTCATTTTAAGAAACAAATTGTTTAGCATGTCTTACACATACTGATTTGGTCTGGATTAAATTAAGGTGTAGGATAGGTTGATTTTTCACATATTTTCCAGATAGGGAGTCCAAATTAGTCCTGCTTAGATGTAGATGTTTAAAACTAACATAGTTGATTAATTACTTAACTTGCCTATGTGTTAAACGGGAACTATAGGCATGATATCTATTAATGGAGAAATAAACTGATTGCAAAAAAAAAAAAAAATTGGTTGTAAGCTCTGCGAGTGTTAAACAAATTACTACTGATTTTAAACTTAGGAGCGAATGGGCAATTCAGATTTAGTTGATAGATCCTATAGGCATGCTCTCTATGATTATATCTACATCTAATCAGCCTAATCCAAACTCAGAGTCTAATAATATGAGACAAACCAACTTCCAAGATCGGAATTTCCAAAGCCTTTCCCTTATTTGGGATGCGTCAAAGTTCCAAGGAACTTCAAGAGTTCCAGGCAATGCTTACACCCCAAATATCATTGCAGAATCAGATTATAGTGCAATGTGGAAAGGCCAGCCCTCAAATGTCCAAGTTCAGAGGGAACTCAAGGTCCCAAGGAAAGGCTCATAGGAGGGGGGAAGGACTTAGAGACTAGGAGTAAGTGTAAGTTCAATAAAAGGGAATTAAGGAGAGGCCATGGCAGGCTGGTGGTCATGCTCAGCAATTAGGATGCTGGCACACCCCTGACCAGCATGTCAGCCTTAGAACTAGGGAGTTAAGACCTTGTTGAAGGTCAGGTTCAGCCTGGACAGCAATTGGGATGCTTCTAGGCCATACCTTAACACAACACACATAGGGGAATAAGGTGTGGGAGCAATTATTTATACTAGCAGGAAGAAACAAAGAAAGAGCAGGCAAAAACATGTAGGTACTTCAAAATTAACTTTGTAGAGAGTTGAAAGCATACATGAATTCAAAGACTATAAATAGATACATTAGAGTGATACTGAAATTAATTTTAGGACATACCAGTTCAAAGGAGCAAGTAAGGAGAAACAGTAGCCTTATGGAAGCCAAAGTACAGTCAAGAAGCAAGAGTATAAGTTTAGAAGAGAGTTGTGATTTCTATGTGCTTAATCCTGTGTGGAGGATTATTCAATCAGGTATTTGTAGTGCAGAAAGGAAACAGAAATAGGTAAGAAAATAGTTTGAGAATCAATCACACAAGGTTTCCCTTTAATTAAGGGATTCTGATTTCAAATGGGCAAAGTAAATAAGGAAAGAGGTCAACTAAACATTTTTCAAAGTAGTGCAAGAAGGGGTAAATACATAATAGTTATTTAAGGGAAGGGTTTTGACAGTACACGGTGGTGCAAATTAAGGAAAGGAAACCAATTGACAGCCAAGCAATCATAAGTTGAAAATTTTATATGAATGAACCAAGTCAGAAAAAGGTAAAGAGAGGCTTTACTTAAGAAAAATCAGCAACAAAATCAATTAATCCCACCAAAAAAAGGTTCTTATTAAAACATAAGTTGGAAAACCTTTTTGAAGAAAGATTTTACCACACATATAAAAGGGACTGTCATGCTAATCAGAAGAGTCTAGTATAGAAGAATTCAGAGTCATACACAAAAAGGGTTCGAATTCAATACATAGATCCAAACCGAGTTTGAGAGAGTCCAGGGCTCATATAGAACCCTAGTCCAAACACACAAGACCAAACTCGCCTAAAAACCCCAAATCCTAGGGTTTTCGATTTGAATCAATTGCAAAGAAGACAAAATGAGGAAACAGGCAAATACAGTAGAAAGTTCAAAGTAAACAGATAAGGAAATTAATTCGAGACATAATGAGAGCAAAAGAAATAGTAAAGGAAAACATGCTTAAGTAGGTATCTAGAGGAAACTTTAAAAGATGAAATCGTGAGAACACTTAATGAACGCAGTAGGAAAATACAGTAGGCGAAGCATATCAAGTCATAGTGGAAGGCAAATAGCAGAACATCGTGAAGAGCATACAAACACATAGCGTAGAAACACAGTAGAAGAACATGCGTGGTAAAAGGAAAACATAAGAACATAGTAGAGACAAACATACACAAAGAAAGGAAAAAGAAAAGTCACAAAAACACTTAAGCATTTTCAGAAACCATAAATCGAAAAGAAGTGACTTTGAAAGTAAAATTTTTAAAGAAAAGTTGGGGAAATCTTTTGAGAACTCAAACAATAGAACATGAATACACACAGATCTCAAGAGAATCGGAGAAAAACCTCGAACATCTAGGGTTTTAGGTGGACCCTAGAATGAGAAAGGCTTGGAAAAGGTCCGATTTAAGTCGGATAAGGCTGGAAACAGGCTCAGGAGGCTAAGATATGCCGGAGCCAGGCCGGAGATGGTCGGAAACCTCAAGTCGGCGGAGGTATGAGTAGAGACCTTTGAAGTATAGCCTCAAACCTTCGAGTACCAGGCACACAGGAGCGATAGGAGGTGAGTATGAGGGTTCCATGGCCTGAGAAGCCATGGAAACCGGCGAGAATCGAAGGGATTAGGGTTAGTTTGGGTGGCAGCGACTAGGGTTTGCAGAGAGAATGGGAGAGGAAGGGGATTTAAGGGTGGCGGGTTAGGGGAAATTAATTAGGGTTGGGGGGAGGGGGTTTGGTAAATTAAAAAAGGAAAGGAGGGGTGTGAGTCGTTGATCTAAAAGATCAACGGCTGTGATTAAAAGAAAAGCCTGGTCGGGTAATTTAAATGGGTTAGAGGTTGGGTTGGACTGGTCCAAAATTGGGCCTGGAATGGGGTCAATTAAGGGGATTAATATGGCTATAATTGAAATGCAGATGGGCTATATATTAAATTGCCAATTTTCCTTTTTTAATTTAATTAAAATGGTTTAAAATAATTTTAAAAATAAATTGAAAGCACTAAACTAATTAATAATATAGAAACGTTAATTTAAAAATACTGGGAATAATTTTATAATTGTAAAATGCTATTAATCGTAATATAGGCTATAATTGCAATTTTATGCAATTTAGTTTTAAAATTATCAAATAAATTTATAAAAATATGCTAAAATCACTTTAATTATTGTGGTGTAAATATAAGGATGGAAATAAATTACTCACTAAATGATAGTTTTGGGAATAATTATTGGATTTTTGTACTGCTAAAACAAATAATAAAAATAATTTTAAAAAGCTTTAAAAATTAGGAAAAATTGTCAAAATTCTTGGGCATACTTATATATGCATGTACATGCTATTTTGAGAATATTTTGAGTATAAAAATAGGTAAGAAAAAATTAGATATCAACAACTGCCCATCTTTACCCGAGAAGGATAAAAGAATTGTCGGGTAAAGATATGTGACCAATTTTAACCGGAAGAGATGACTTGAACAAAAAAAAGGTTTTGACCGAGCTCTGGTTCCTGAGCTTCCTACATATCCTTGGTCTTACAGGAATCAAGTCATATGTAGTTCAGGATACATCAACAGAATATGTTGATGGAGGTTTTGAAAAGGACGGACGCAATATTTAGGTTGGGAAGGATGGTCAGGGACCGATGGGCTGCAGGGACCGGAGCGAGATCGCTCCCGCTGTAATGGCCGTTGCCAACTGGTGTACCTGCAAATGAGCAATACAAACATATCATGCATATACTTAAATGTGATGCAAGTTCCCGTTGGACCATGAATGTTGTCTTTGGATGGGTAGGATGATGTCCTCAGATCATGACGTCCTGGGCCATGAAGTGTATAATAAAGGATTCGCAAGCTATGAAATGACATTCTCGGGCTATGAAGATGATGACTCTGAACCATGATATCTTTGAATAATGATGTGAAAAAGATAAAAAGCGGGGTCCTCAGGCCATGGCATGGCGTTCTCAGGCTATGAAAATGGTGCCTCCGAACAATGACGCCTTTGGACAATTTGGCGATATTTCATCCGATTTAAAGCATAAATATAAATGGCGGTATTTCAGCCGATGTAAAGATTTAAATAAAGTTGGCGATGTTTCAGCCGATGTAAAGCATAAATATATGGCAATATTTCTGCCGATGTAAAGATTTAAATAAAGTTGGCGATGTTTCAGCCGATGTAAAGCATAAATATATGGCAATATTTCTGCCGATGTAAAGATTTAAATAATGTTGGCGATATTTCAGCTGATGTGAAGCATAAATATAAATGGCGGTATTTCAGCCGATAGGGATTTAAATGAAGTTGTCGATATTTCAGCCATGCAGGATTAAGTAAAGTTGGCAATATTTCAGCTTATGTAAAGATTTAAATATAGATGGTGATCTTTCAATCGATGTAAAGATTTAAATAAAGTTGGCGGTATTTCAACCATGCAAGATTTAAATAAAGTTTGCGATATTTCAGCCGATGTGAATAAGAGGTGGCGATATTTCAGCCATGCCGGGTGAAGGTAGTGCTTAACCTAGAAAGACATAAAGGTATCCTTATGCAATGCAAGAAAAATGCAGATGGAGACAATGCTTAGTCTCGGAAGGTAGGAAGGTAGCCTTATGCAATGCAGGGAAATGCAGGATGGAGGTAGTGCTTAACCTTGGAAGGCAGAAAGGTAGCCTTATACAATGCAGAGAAATGCAGGATGGAGATAGTGCTTAACCTCGGAAGGCAGGAAGGTAGCCTTATGCAATGCAAGAAAAATGCAGATGGAGATAATGCTTAGTCCTGGAAGGCAGGAAGGTAGCTTTATGAAATGCAGATGGAGACAATGCTTAGTCTCGGAAGGCATAAAGGTAGCCTTATGCAATACAAGAAAAATGCAAATGGAGACAATGCTTAGTCTCGGAAGGCAGGAAGGTAGCCTTATGCAATGCAGAGAAATGCATGATGGAGGTAGTGCTTAACCTCGGAAGGCAGAAAGTAGCCTTATGCAATGCAGAGATATGCAGATGGAGACAATGCTTAGTCTCGGAAGGCAAGAAGATAGCCTTGTGCAATACAAGAAAAATGCAAATGGAGACAATGCTTAGTCTCGGAAGGCAGGAAGGTAGCCTTATGCAATGCAGAGAAATGCATGATGGAGGTAGTGCTTAACCTCGGAAGGCAGAAAGTAGCCTTATGCAATGCAGAGATATGCAGATGGAGACAATGCTTAGTCTCGGAAGGCAAGAAGATAGCCTTGTGCAATACAAGAAAAATGCAAATGGAGACAATGCTTAGTCTCGGAAGGCAGGAAGGTAGCCTTATGCAATGCAGAGAAATGCATGATGGAGGTAGTGCTTAACCTCGGAAGGCAGAAAGGTAGCCTTATGCAATGTAGAGATATGCAGATGGAGACAATGCTTAGTCCCGGAAGGCAAGAAGGTAGCCTTATGCAATGCGCGAAATAAAAGTGAAGAGTAACAAAATTCCTTAGCTGAGAGACAATAGCTGCTAGTTGATTGTCACTATGGCTGCTGGGGATGTCGCGTGCGAATAGCACTTGTATATAGGCGATGATTCTGAGAGTTGTATTCCTGAAAAAGTATGAGTATGTAGTCATATCTAATGATTTTATATCTTGGGTGCCTGCATCCAAAGAAAAGTCGTGAGTTTTGTAAAGGGGAAGGTTTGTTCGTCTTCCCGTGTCCCCCGCTCGTCCTACTCGGTTCTTATTTTCATTGGGGAAGCATCGCTAAACAAAGCAATTTTGATAGTAGCCATGCATGATTTAGTAAAAATATGATGTAAATACATAATTTAAAATGATTTTCTTTTAGATGAACCGACGATTGCGATGCGGTTCAAGACATTGCGACCTCTTTTGCTCCGGAATTTTGAGGGTCTTCTTCAAAAATCTACCCCAGTTTACTGGGCTGGTGTTTCTGATGGCTGCGTGCGATGAATGGCTGAAAGTTGACTTCAGAATTCTGAGGGTCCTCTTCAAAATTCTGCCCCAATTTCCAATATCGGGAAAAATGAAAATTTTATTGAATTGTGACCGAGCCCATAGGGCTGCCTGTGTATCCCCTCTTAAACGAGAATCAGGTCAGGCGTAGTTCAAATTACATCATACAGAAATTATAATGATTACACATAATAATGCTTGACTGCATCTGAATTAATCGGCTTTGGCCAGACTTCTCCATCCATTTCTGTGAGTATGAGGGCTTCTCCTGTTAGGACTCGGTGAACCATGTACGGGCTTTGCCAGTTAGGAAAGAACTTTCCTTTGGCCTCATCCTGATGCGGAAAAATTTTCTTCAACACCAGCTGCCCCGGTGTGAATTGCCTCAACTTGACTCTTTTGTTGAAGGCTCTGGACACCCTGTTATGATACAATTGACCATGGCAAACTGTATTCAATCTTTTCCCGTCTATAAGGGCTAACTGCTCATAGCGACTCTTCACCCATTCTGCATCTTCAAGTTCCGCTTCCTGTATAATCCTCAGGGAGGGAATCTCTACCTCAGCTGGAATGACTGCCTCGGTATCGTAAACCAACATATAAGGTGTTGCCATAGTTGATGTACGAACTGTGGTACGGTATCCCAATAAAGCAAATGATAGCATTCTGTGCCACTGCTTGTGTTTTTCTATCATTTTCCTTAGTATCTTCTTGATGTTCTTATTGGCCGCTTCTAAAGATCCATTCATCTGAGGTCTGTAGGCTATAGAATTCTTGTGTTTGATCTTGAACGTCTTACACATTGCTTTCATTAGATCACAGTTCAGATTGGAACCATTATCAATGATGATTGACTCTGGGACACCGAATCAGCAAATGATACGGTCGCGGACAAAGTATGCCACAACCTTCTTGGTTACTTGCTTATATGATGCTCCTTCAACCCATTTGGTCAAATAATCAATTGCCACTAGAATGAACCTATGCCCGTTTGATGCGGCAGGCTCGATAGGTCCGATGACATCCATTCCCCAAGCGACGAACGGCTATGGTGAGCTTGTTTCATTAAGCTCATTAGGAGGCACCGTTATCATGTCTGCATGAATCTAGCAGCGATGTCATTTTCGAACATACTGGATGCAGTCCATCTCCATGGTCATCCAGAAGTAACCAGCTCGGAGTATTTTCTAGGCTAAGACGAAACCATTCATGTACGGGCCACAGGTCCCTGCATGAACCTCCTCCAATAACCTAGATGTTTCCTTTGCTTCGACATACCTTAGTAATCCCTAATCAGGAGTCCTCCTATACAGGATTCCTCCGCTGTGAAAGAAATGATTGGATAACCTCCACAGTGTGCGCTTTTGAGTAGTGTTTGCAAGTTCTAGATATTCTCTTGTTGACAGATACTTCTTGATGTCATGAAACCATGGTTTTCCATCTGCTTCTTCTTCGACATGAGCACAGTAAGCGGGTTGATCCTGGATTTTTACCGGGATAGGATCAATGAACTTCTTATCTGGATGCTGAATCATGGATGATAGAGTGGCCAATGCGTCGGCGAACCCATTCTGGACTCTGGGGATATGCCGAAATTCTATCTTTGTGAACCTCTTCCTCAACTCCTTTACTTGATGCAAATATGGGAGTATTTTAGAGTTCTTGGCTGCCCATTCTTCTCAGACCTGATGTATGAGCAAGTCTGAATCCCCGATCACTAGTAATTCCTGAACGTTCATGTCCATGGCTAGCTTGAGCCCTAAGATGCAGGCTTTGTACTCGGCCATGTTGTTGGTGCACGGGAACCTGAGTTCGGCGGACGCCGAATAATGCTGGCCTATTTCTGATACTAGAACTGCTCCTATGCCAACTCCTTTAAAGTTTGCTGCTCCGTCGAAAAACATTCTCCATCCATCATAGGATTCTGCAATGTTTTCTCCTATGAAAGAGACCTCCTCGTTAGGAAAATACATTTTAGAGGTTCGTATTCTCCGCCCACGGGATTTTCGGCAAGATGATCTGCCAGTGCTTGTCCTTTGATCGCTTTCTGGGTCACATAGACAATATCAAATTCACTCAGCAAGATTTTCCATTTGGCCAGCTTGCCTATGGGCATGGGCTTCTGAAAGATGTACTTCAGCGGATCCATCCTTGATATGAGATAAGTGGTATAGGCATAGAAATAATGCCTCAACTTCTGAGCTACCCAAGTCAGAGCACAATAGGTGCGTTCTAGTAGGGAATACAGGGCCTCGTACGGGGTGAACTTCTTGCTGAGATAGTAGATGGCTTGCTCTTTTCTTCCTGTTTCATCATGTTGCGGTCTACCCGGTTCGGGTGGGACCAGAACTGGCAGTGTTGACAGGTATTCCTTGATTATGTCAAAGGCTTTCTGACAATCATCAAGTACATTTAGTGGCGGCATCCTTCTTCAACACCTTAAAGATTGGTTCACAAATGACAGTCGACTGAGCTATGAACCGACTGATGGAATTGAGTCTCCCCAAGAAACTCATAACCTCTTTCTTGTTCTTTGGCGGTGGCAATTCTTGAATGGACTTAACCTTTCACGGATCCAGTTCTATCCCTCGTTGACTTACGATGAAACCAAGCAATTTTCCGGCAGGAACTCCAAATGCACATTTGGCGGGGTTCAGTTTCAGACTGTACCTTTTCAATCTGTTGAAGAACTTCCTCAAATCTTCCATGCGGTCAGTGGCTTTCTTGGATTTGATGATGACATCGTCTATACACCTCGATCTCTTTGTGTATCATGTCATGGAAAATATTAATCATGGCCTTCATGTAGGTGGCCCCAGCATTCTTTAATCCAAATAGCATCATCTTGTAACAATACATCCCCCATGACGTGATAAAAGCCGTTTTCTTCGCGTCTTCTTCGTCCATCCATATCTGATGGTACCCAGCAAAACAATCGATGAATGACTGCAGCTTGTGCTTGGTGCAGTTGTCAATCAGGATGTGTACGTTCGGCAAGGGGAAGTCATCTTTCAAACTGGCCCGGTTAAGGTCCCGATAGTCGACATAGACTTTGACCTTCCCATCCTTCTTTAGCACTTGCACAATGTTGGCCAACCATGTTGGATATTCCACTACCCTGAGGACCTTGGCTTTGACTTTTTTGGTAACTTCCTCCTTGATTTTCAAACTCATGTTTGGCTTGAACTTTTTGAGATTTTGCTTTACCGGTGGACATGTTGGATCTGTTGGCAGTTTGTGAGCTACAATAGATGTACTAAGACCGGTCATATCATCATACGACCAGGCAAATATGTCCTCATATTCCCATAGAAATTCCATGTACTCTTCCTTTTCCGATGGTGACATATGAACACTAATGCGCGTTTCCTTGACATTCTCTATATCCCCCAAGTTGATGACTTTAGTTTCGTCCAGGTTAGACTTAGGCATATTCTCAAAGTCCTCAACCTCTTTAACGACCTCTTCTGGTATATCATTCTCTTCTGAGTCTATATCTGTTTGTTGCGTTATCTTGTCGCATGTCACATTCGTTGGTTCATCAAGATAAGTAATAGTAATGTTGTGTAAATAAAGTAAATGATAGAGAAAATAATAAGAGCGAGATTTATAAGAAACTGAAATACTTTGATAAATTCCAAAATTGTTTTGAACATTGGAGCTCTTTTCAAAATTGAAAGATAATACGGAAAGGAAATAAAAAGTAAAAGATAATGCATAGTGCTTTGTTCAGCCTTGCTACCCCGAAGATTTCCGGGCCTTGGTGGTCCTGGACCAGTTGTTGAGACGCGCTCCTCAGCTCACAGCTTGTATGGAAGGTCCTTCCTCCCCTTCCTCCTCAAAAATGACATGACAGTCCATATCGTCTTCTTCCAAGAATAGATTCTTCATCGCCGCCAATGTTTCTTCTTCCTATGACCCATATAAGATGTCTGCAGGCTAGAAGGTCTATTCCAGGTAGGGTATCGGGTGCTCCAGCGGATAATAAGGGCTGCACCATGGTGGCGACCAGTTCCTAAATTCTTTCCAAGTATATCTATACCCTAACCCCGAAGGTGGTTCCATGCTTCTTCAGTTTGATAGGCTTGGTAATACCCTGGAGGTTTTTGCCGAGCCCTTTTCCAGGTTCATACCCGCTCCAATTTAGTATACTTTCTATCTTGTTATCCCACCACTTATCTTTGTCCACAGCGTTGACTCGCTCAATGTGATGGTAGGTTTCTCCACCTAACTTCCTTCTTCCTCCAATCGCTGGGATGGTCTGGCGACTGTATATGGGGTTACTACTGTCACCATGAATGATCACCTCTTGGTTATTCCACTCGAACATCACTTCCTGGTGCAGGGTTGATGCTACAGCTCCAGCGGCGTGGATCCAAGGCCATCCCAGTAGTAAGTTGTAAGATGCTGGGATGTCTATCACTTGAAAATCGATGTCGAACCAAGTTGGTCCCATTTGTAGACATAAACTGATCTCCCAATAGTGGACCTTTGGGAACCATAGAAAGCTTTGACGTTGATAGCCCCATCCTTGATTTTATGTAGAATCTTCCCCGGTGTTCTGAGGGTCACTAATGGACAAATATTGAGGCTGGACCCTCCATCAATCAAAGTCCTGGGGATGAAATAGTCTTCACACTGCACAGTGATGTGCAACGCGTTGTTGTGGCTTAAACCTTCAGGGGGCAACTCATCCTCATGGAAAGTGATTTTATGACTCTCCAATATCTACCCGACCATGTTTTCCATCTCTCCTCCAGTTATGTTACTGGGTAAAAACGCCTCGCTTAGTATCTTTATCAGGGCATTCTTATGTGTCTCGGAGTTTTGCAACAGAGATAAGATGGAGATTTGCACTGTGTTTTATTTAGTTGATCAACAACTGAGTATTATTTTGCCTGTATCTTCCGCCAGAGATCATCGGGCCCAGTTTCAATTGGCCGCCTAGAGGCCTGCTTACTTGATTTAACTAAGTGCTCCGGAGTATAAATTCTGTCGGTCCTGGTCATACCTTGTGCTGCAATTGCTTCTCCAGACCTAGTTTTCCCCTTCCTTCTCGCCTCGGTGGTGTAATCCCAAGGAATGGCCTGTGTATGGAACGGTGTTGTGGCTGACATTGCTAAGGAATGGTCACCCTTGTTTTGGGAGGTAACACAGCAACTTCGAATGGTACAGGTGCCTTTGGAGACCCAAACTCTACCTCAATTGGCTCTGCGGTCTTTGCGGATGATGGTGTTCCAAGCTCGAGAGGTATGGACATATTTACTTCAGCATCCCAGAGAGCTGGATCTAGACTACAATTGGATTCAGTGTGACTGTTGGTTTCTTGGACTCGTCACCTTCGGCAATTAATCCAATCGACCCTTTGGGGTCCCAATCATCTTCTACCTCGATCATGTGCACACCCCACCCTTATGATCAATGTCGACGCCTCCTTTTTCACCCCAAGGCGGAATCGAGTTTATGACATTATGGACAAAATAACTCTTATTCCCTTTTGAGGAACCGGGTTATGGAATTTGAAGAGTCGCCACCTAATGATTATAGTGCATTAGGACATTTTTTAGAGGAAAGAAAGGATTTGAAGGAAAACCAGAGTTCGGGTAAGGGCTTGAGATTATCTCGAGGGGAAGGTGTTAGGCACCCCTCAAGATCCACTAGTGTGGTTTCCGGCCATGCTTAGTTGTGACTTTAAGAAGATTAGGAGTAAACAAATAATGTGTGCACATAGGGAATACAAATAAGTTGAAAGTTTTGAAAGAAAAGAGAGAAAAATACATAAGTGGCTTTGGAAAGAAAACGTAAAATTTTTTTAAAAAAAACATCATACTATATGAATAAAGGGAGAAGGTCCTAGGTTTAAATATAATATGGATCACGTTGGTGCAATATCCAGCAAGTCATTTCCGCACGAGATATTAGTGCACCATTATCATCATCTCCATATTCTACCCTTCCCACCCGTTAAGGTATTTAAGCGCGATTGGTTTCATTTACTTATTGCGTGCTAGTACCCGTCCCAACCTATTAGTCCCGGGAAATTTAGGACTTCTAATCCTAAAAAGGGAAGGAAAGGGGATGAGGGCATATATGGAGTTTAAAGGTAAAAATGCTAAGGCGTCAATCAAAACAAATAGCACATAAGGGGAGTAAAGAGACATACAAAGGCTGCACATAGAAACCCCTTAAGCCATACAACAACTAGTTTAGCATGACTTGCAATTACTAATTTAGTCTTAAGACTAAAACTGATAATGGATAGATTAGTTTAACACATAGCATTGGATACTAAGTCTAATTTGAGCCCCTCGGGTCCGGTTTGTTAGAAATCAAAATACCTTGAGCGAATGATTTAGAAGATACTAGTTTTTATAAAAAGTAGTCAGACGCAGAAGAGCTTTAAAGGAAAGTATAGATTGCAGTAAGTTTATCAACAGATTTTGAAAGCATCAGAGTGTTTGAGTGAAAATGCAGACGAGTTATGCAAGAATTTCGAAGGCATGAGTATTTTGAGAAAGAAAAGTTGGTTGTAGGACTGTTTTGAAGGCAGTTTCAGAGGCTGATTAAAATACTTAAGCAGAACTATTTAAGAAAAAAAAGAAACTGTTCATGGAAAAGAATGCAGATTTGCAGAGTTTGAAAGCACACACGGTTTACAAAAAAAGAGTTTTTGTTGAAAACATTGCTTAAAAAAAACATTAAGAACCAATTGACAAGACTACTGTTATTTAAACGGATCAGACAAGTTGCAATTAATCCTATAGGCATGACATCTACGTTTCGATTTTTTTTTTTGAAGGGGGGGCTCTTAAAGCATTGATAAAAGATGAACATAATTGTCCTACAGTTTGCCTAACGCATATGCAGTTCCTATGACATGATCTCTATTATGCTTGCAATACAAAATCCTATAGGCATGATTTCTAAATGATTTGCAATATTAAAATCCTATAGGCATGATTTCTAAGTGGTATGGAATATTAAAATCCTATAGGCATGATTTCTACCCATTGACTTATGTAATAAAATATAAACCCCTCCCACATCCTTTCACTAAAATTCCCCGAGTTTCATTACAAAGTTATTACAAAACTGGAGA
>MU729449.1:14369-27843 GCA_026770625.1 Nicotiana glauca
ATATATATATATATATATATATATATATATATATATATATATATATATATATATATATATATATATATATATATATATAACGCGTTCTTTTTATTTTAAACTCAAACATGCTAATTATGTTCTTGAGAGTAATAAATTTAATATATTTAATGCTAATTATGTGAGGGGGAACTTCAAAGTCAATGAAGGAATCAGTACTTGAGACGGCAGACTGATTTTTTCTCCCAATTCATGTGTATTTAAAATATAATATTTCCTTAATTAAACTGATTTAAAATTGGGATACCGTTCCTAAGTAAACTTCCTAATTAACGTTGACCAGTAATTTAAGGAGTTTCCTAATTACTCAGATTATGCTAATTAAATACTTGCGTAATGATATTAAGGATTTGCCAAATTACTCAGATTATGCTAATTAAATAGTTTCCTAATGATATTAAACATATTTTAGTGAATAATTTAATTGTTATTAGTCAAAGATGCTGTACAGATAAGCATCCATGTAAGATAGATTAGTGTTACAAATACTTAATAGTAGTTAATTAATAGATTTAATAGTACTTAGTGATTAATAATATTAGTTTTATTAACAAAAAAACGAAAAGCCCGTATTCATAAAATACTTATTTGTAGTAGGAAAGTGTCATTATTAAAATTGAATTTTTTTTTAAAAAAATAACACGTCAATCACAGTTTGAGAAAATATCAAATAAATGCCTAATAATATTTCTTTAGAGTACAATTATACACAAGGAAAGAATCATAACCGACCTAAATTGTTCATTCTATATACAGTAAAAATGTGAATCCCAGTCTTAGTAGGAAAATATTCTTTAGTACTTACTATCTTTAACTTTCCAAAATCAATACAAAAACATCCTTATAAAATCCTAAACTTTTTCTCAAAACATTGTCTGAAATTCACTTCTTTGGTAAAATTCATCAAATATTTTTTCTCTCTCTTGGTGACTCGAATCCGCAAAATGAAAAAGACTTTGGTTTACAATTTCATCCCGACAAAAGCAGAAGAAGAAGCATGTAGAGCTAGCAACACGCCGTGGATAGTGACTCGTCAAATAAAAGAAATTAGGGACATATACCATCCTCCAATTATTGATTTAAAGGATCCGTGGCAGATTAAAAAAATCGTCACGCATTACGAGGCGGTCGTCGGGAAGTTGATCGTGCCTTCCGCTGAAACTTTCGAGCATATTTTTCGATATTGGACGGTGGATATGGCTAACGTTGTTGAGACAGGGCGTAAGAAGAATGTTGGTTTATGGGACGAAACTGATCCGAAAAACCCTAAGAAATATCATGATGAATTGGCTTATTTTGAGATGTTGCCTAATAATGATTATGCACTTGTGTGTTTGGATTTGTTTAAAGATCGTGGATTAAGTGTTGATGATGAAATTGGACTATATTGGGATCCTAGGTCTTCCAATTTCAAGTTTAAGTTATTTTGTAAGGGTCATGTTTAATAGGATTTTTGTGATGGTCTTTTTTTTTTATTTGATATTCGATATTTATATCGATATCGATTAAATCTGAATTCGAAGCGAATTTAGTAAGGGGATTTTGTGTGATGGTTTCACATTAGTTGTTTTCTTATTGTCATATTTCAAAAAAATCTGTTATCTTTTCTTTTCTTTTTTTCTTAAAGGATTTTTTTCTTCTTTTTTCTCTGTTATCTTTGCTTTGCAATGTCATGGGTGATTTACTAACGTGATGTAAAACGATTAATATGAAGCTTTTAGACTGGGCAGTTATTTAACTTTACAAATAAATTTAAAAAAAAAAAAGATAGACCAAAATCTAAAAGAATTACAATTTGAAAGAATTAGAATTAGATTATATTGTCCAAAGAATTATAATTGATTATTCTTAGGGGTGAAAATTAGAGATGGGTCTAATTTTTAAACTTAATAGGCTTGATATTTATTGTTTGTAAAAGTTATATGTTCAAAATTAAATATTTGTAGAAATTCTAGTGAATTTTCACACACACAGAGATATATGGACCTTGTAGAAAATAAGGAGTACAACTACATTCTTCCCTAGTTGAAATTAACACAAATTGTATGTTGTTATCCTTAGCCTGCAATAGTGTTTCAGCAATCATCTGTCCCAACTAGGATATAATTTTCTTAATATTTTTAAATTAAAATATCCATATACATAATTAGAAACTATACAAAAAATTATTGTAGATTATAACTTTTATGATTAAAAATACTTTGAAAAAATATGGAAAAATTGACAAAAGCAGTACAAGTACTTAAAGCAAGTCAATCCATTTTCTATTTTCTTATAAAGGTAGTATGTACAAACTAACTAGAAGGACCATAGATTTCATAAGATGTAGAAGTATTATCCTTATTTCCTGACTAGAAAGATGGATGATGAATTTAGCTAGTTCACTAAGGAGGTTAAAAGGGCAGCCCGATATACAAAATATTTCGTGTTTCGGGAAAGGGCTGCGCCCCAAAGGTGAGATGTAGATAGCTTACCGTAATGCAAGGGTTAGTAGTTGCTTCCACGACTTGAACCCGTGACCTAAGTTTGATAAGGAGATCAACAGACTAATATTTGATAATAGCAGCACCATTAATTAGAGGGCTTTGATGCAAAAATATACGGACCAAGATCATCCTTATTGATTATTCCTGTCAATCCTTGATTGATAGAATTGCTCCTGAAACAAAATAAACTACTTGTTTAAATAAAAAATTGCATAATGTTAAGATGTGGTCATATTTTGGAGATTCTCAACCTCGAGAACAACCTTGGATGCGGCCACTAATGCTAGCATTAGGGTAGGTTGTTTATATCACACCTCTTGGGGTGCGACCCTTTTCCGGACCCTACGTGAATGCAGGATACTTTGTGTATCAGACTGTCATTTTTCAACCTCGGGGAATAATGAAACTAACCTTCAAATTGAGTATAAACTGTGGAACAAGACTCTCTTTCACTAAAGCCACAGCACATCCACCCCATCCAGCTCCTGTAAGCAAAGCTCCGAGAGCACCATTATCTCGACAAATCTTAACGAGCTCCTCTAACTCGGGACAACTGATAAAAAGACAACATTCGATGAGCTTAACTTGTGTATACTGATAGCGTAAAAAGAATGATAAAGATAATTATATGTAATTGTCCATATAACATAGATTAGTAACCTGGAAAATAAGATTGGTCGACCTGCTATAACAGGTTAAAATACACCGGTAGTGTAAATTCTTTAAAGTCTCAACGCACATAAGTTAAATTCACATTTGATATATCAAAATCAGAGACAACAGGGAGAGTATATTTTATGACAATAGTTACTGTTACAGTATTACCAAACATTATAGTAAGAAACTTAGTTACCTGCACTCATAGAGAACACTGCAGCTGTAGTGACTCTCATTCATAAGGACCGAGCTTCTTCAGCATGTCGTCTTCACTGCAAATATACAAGATTGCTTTTAAAGGTTAAACTGTTACATTAACCTGGACAACGACGTTAAAAAAAAGGGCGTTATGAATGGATGACTTACCTTAATTTTGAGGATACAGTGTCTTTAAAAGCAGGGACACGTTTCGCTTCAGAATATACATGAGCAACCCTCTGAAAGATGAAGCATCAGTCAAATGTACTGAGTGATTATAAATTACACTCAACATGCAGAGAGAGGCGGATCTAAGATTTCAGTTATATGGGTTCAGCATATCTACTCTTTATAGTAGTTCTAGTGATCTTTTACACCTAAATTTATGCTCCCGCATCGAAAGTTTTGCGTTCATTTGAACCTGATAGTTATATGCTGCATGGGAAGAAAATCCACAGTACTCTTCAAATTTCAAAGCCGCAGCAACATTGGAGGAGTTCAAGCAATGAATTTTAACAGGGAGAAGTAGAGAATTCTGCGATCACAAGTATCCTTTTATCTATAACCTACATCCCAGAAGTCAAAAAAAAGAGCAGCACGGTGCACAAAGCATCCCTCGTTCATGCAGAGTCCGAGGAAGGGTCGTCCAAGAGGTAAGCGCATAGAAAATGGAAAATTAGAATCATTTAAATGAACATATAAACACCTGATGCAATTTGTAATACTTGGCCGCTCTAAGCACGTCCAAAGAAGTAGAAGAATTGGCAAAGATAGTTTCCAACTTTTCTCGTGTGATTTTCTCAATATCTTCGGCTGCATATGGTTCCGCATGCAAAAATTGCTGTAGCAAAAACAGAAAATGTTAAAGCTTGCTGTAAAACAAGCAAAATATCATGCAAACAATTGTTTTATATGGTAAACTACAATGATTTTCCTCCAAGATTGAATTAAAACTGAATATCCTGCTATTCACAACTAAGTTGCACATGGCAGTTTTAGGTGTCACACCTGTATCGACACGACACTAGTATAGCTGTTGGTATGGGATATAATTTTGGGTACTTTGACCACAATAGACGGAAAAGTTTAAGACGAAATACAATTCGATTCCCGAAATCAGAACCAAAATAGGGAAAATTTGAAGAAAATAGCATACCTTATTAAGGAAATCAATCATTTACTTATCTAAAACTTGGCAATAAAAAAGAAATTCACACTTTACAAGCTATACGCAAGTATTCCACAAAATTTGATATAATTTAGAGATATTTTTATATCTTTTGAATTATTTAGCTGGATCCCCGCACCCGTATCCGTACTAGGATCCGTATCCTCGAATCTTAGAATTTACATCTCGAAGGATCCGACCTCTAGATCTATACCTGTGTCGGACACCCACACTCTTATCCGAGCAACTTAGATTCATGATCATTCGAGTCAATAGATTTACAACCCGAGACAAGCATACTAACAAATGGGAGTTAGGAGACAGACTTGAAAAATAACGAAATCAAGATAGATAGATTGACCTCGAGTGGAGACGAAATTTATACTTTCATGGCGAGGACAGGATCAGAAGAACCAAGTGTACCAGCAAATGATACACACAAACCTTCAACATCTGAAAGAGTTTTTACATTACATATTGCCTCTTGAGGTTCCATTCCCAGATTTATGCCCAACACAATCTGTAAAAGATCAAACGGCCGTCATCAAGGCGGAAAAGCAGCAATTTGAGACAGGGTTAATCTATCAGGCATATTCCGATGAGTTTAACTTTTATCCACGGATAGTATAAAATAGATTTTTAGGCTATCAAGTCATTTAAAGGATAACTATAGGTAACTTTTCATAATAAGTGAGAATAATTTAACCAGCTATACAACATGTTAGCATACATTAATAGTGTATTCTTACCGTCATTGTATATAAGTTATATCCTATATCATCTTTTTGAGCCGAGGATCTAACGGAAACAGGCTCTCTACCTTTAGGGTAGGAATAAGATCTGGCATATACACTACTGTATTGGGAAAAAATTGAATTTATTTATTGAAGATGACGTGTCATGACACGTGGACAGGTCAAATAGTCAAAGCGTGGTAATCAATTAAGAGGCACGAGCAACAACAGATGCGGGAGAGACGATACTTAAAGGCACGAGCTATTATTCAAATGAAATGAGTCTCGTATCTGTTCGAGTCATTTAAAGCTTGAAGATCAGAAGAAATTGAAGGAATGAATCTGATAGCGTAAAGGAGTCCAAATCCAGCATTAAACGCCAAATACGTTGAGAAAATTTGTATTTAATAGGAATAATTGAATAACGTTTCTTTTAATGTCATTTATTACTCATAATTGCCTCATTAAGACAAAGGCATTACACTTTCTCCTAGAATTAACTATAAAAGGGGAAGATCTCAACATCTGTAGGACACGGAAGATCATTGTGATTATACTGAAATATATACTTATTCATTGCTTTATTGTTATCCTCAAAGTCTCTCATTTCTTGATTATCAGTAACCCGATTTCTCTTTTAATTTCTAGCTTTAACCAAATATTCAGTTTTTTGGTTAAACAAATTGGTTCCGTTACCGGGAATCTGATAATCTATTCTTTTTAAGTTACATTTTATATGTTGTTATCACCATGTCAAACAACAACAACAACAATAACGGTGATGAAAATCAAATCCATCAGAATCAAGGAGATTTACAAAACATTAACGTGGTTCCTTCCTCTCAAAATTCGCCACGTCAATCTCGTGAAGGTACTCCTGCTCCTGAATCTCGTGCTAATGAACAAGAGCAATCTGAAAATTTTGAAGGGCCAGATGAAGCTTTACAAAAAGTAATTAATGCACGGGTTAGCAAAGCTCTTCAAGCTCTAGTTAGTCGATTACCTGTTGCACCACCCACACCTACGCCTAATAACGATACATTGGAGAATCCTCGTTCTGGCCTTGTTAATTCTGGAAACGGAGCAACCCCCGGTCAACCACAAGAAGGAGAACCATGTAATTCAAATAACTCTCATTTGCAAAATTTAGTACTAACTTTGCAGAAACAGCTTAAGGAACAAAATGAGCGCATCGAGCAAATCCCTGGAGTTCCCCCGGTAATCAAAGGAGTGGATGTGGATAAATACTCGCAACAACCTTGGAAACCAAGTGCTGCTCCCCTTCCAATCCCTAAAAAGTTCAAAATGCCTGACATCTCGAAATATGATGGCACAACAGACCCACGCGATCATGTAACTGCATTTACTACAGGTGTAAAAGGCAACGATTTGACCAAGCAAGAAATTGAATCCGTGTTGGTCAAGAAATTTGGAGAAACACTCACCAAGGGTGCATTAACCTGTTTTTCTCTTTTACCTGAAAATTCTATAAACTCTTTTGCTGAGCTTGCAGATTCTTTTATTAAAGCGCACTTGGGAGCTCAAAAGGTTGAAAAAAGAATGGAAGACATTTTCAAAATTAAACAAGAGGACTCAGAGTTGCTCAGAGATTTTGTTGATAGATTCCAACGTGAAAGGATGACTTTACCCTGTGTACCTGATAATTGGGCTGCAATAGTTTTTGCAAGCAACTTAAACGACAAAAGTTCAAGAGCCACGAGAAGACTTAAAGAAAGCCTTCGAGAGTTCCCTGCAACCACGTGGAATGACGTTTATAACAGGTACAGTACGAAATTGCGAATTGAGGAGGATACCGTACCTCAGTTTCATCATGAAGAAAGGAGCAATTCCAGGAGGTCAGAAACCGAGAAAAGATTAGGTAAAAACAGATACTATCCATATATGGGACCTGCAGGAAAAGACTCACGGTCAAAGCAGGATAATCAATGATATGATCAAAAATCGAGTAACAGGGAATCTGGTTCTTCATCGAGGTTCAGAAATGACCGAAACATACAAGGGTCACGAGATGATGACAAACGTTTAAAGGCGAGATTCGGTGGATATAATTTCAATGTCACTACTTTCGAGCTCGTAGCTGTTTTGAGGAGCATGGGGGATAAGGTACGGTGGCCAAAAGAGATGCGGTCAAATCCAAATAGACGCAATCCAGATCATTGGTGCGAATTCCATAATGATCATGGGCACAAGACTTCAGAATGTAGATTCTTACAAAGCGAAGTGGACCATCTGTTGAAACAAGGGTATCTCACTGAGTTATTTACTGAGAAAGGTAAGCAAGCCTATATGAAAAATAGGCAAGAGCCACCAAAGCCCTCATCACCCAAGAGAACCGTGAATGTTATAAGTGGGGGAGAAGATATTCATGGTGTAACATATACGGCTTCCAACAAGGTTTCTAAAGTGACGATTACACGCGAGAAACGTGTACGTCAGGTATTTGAAAACGAAAGTATTTCTTTCGATGATGCAGATATCGAAGGAGTGATGACCCCCCACAACGATGCTCTGGTAATATCTTTACTTTTATACGACACTAATGTAAAACGAGTTTTGATTGATCCAGGAAGTTCCGTAAATATTATATTACTAAGGGTATTACGTGAAATGCAAGCTGAAGACAAAATGATACCGAAGGCACATACCTTGTCCGGGTTCGACAATTCAAGTGTGGTAACAAAAGGAGAGGTAATTCTAACAACTTTTGCTGCAGGTGTTGTTAAAGAAACTAAATTTCAGGTAGTAGATATGGAAATGGCTTACAATATGATCATGGGGAGACCTTGGATCCATGATATGGATGTTATCCCGTCAACTCTACATCAAGTCATTAAATTCCCGTCACCGTGGGGGATTTTCCAAATTCGTGGGGATCAGCAGACAGCCAGGAGTATTAACGTTGTAATAGATACGAGCACCATAAGTAAAGAAAAATAGCAATTACAGGAAATAGTTGAAGGTCAAACCTCAACTGAGCAAGAATGAACAGATGTAGACTCGATGCCTGACACAATTCAAGAGCCTGAAGAGAATGAAAATATCAAAACAACAATTGAAGAACTCGAAGCTGTGATATTATCTGAGCAATTGCCTGAACGGAAGGTTTATGTTGGAGCCAATCTAAGCTCCGACATGCGAGTTATGTTAATTGAATTTATGAAAGCTAACGTGGATTGTTTTGCTTGGTCCCATGTTGATATGACAGGAATAACACCGGATGTGATGACTCACAAACTAAATGAAGACCCATCATTCACACCAATAAAGCAAAAGAAGAGAAAGCAAGGAGCTTTCAAAAACCAGGTGATTCAAGATGAGGTCCAAAAGTTATTAAAAATTGGATCTATCCGTGAGGTAAAATATCCAAATTGGTTAGCTAATACAGTTGTAGTACCTAATAAAAATGGTGAGTGGCGAGTTTGTGTAGATTATACAGATCTTAACAAAGCTTGTCCAAAAGATTCTTTCCCTTTACCACATATAGATCAGTTAATTGATGCAACTGCAGGTCATGAACTTCTAAGTTTTTTAGATGCATATTCAGGTTACAACCAAATCAAAATGGATCCAAGTGATGAAGACAAAACTTCTTTTATCACAGACAGGGGGACTTACTGTTATAAAGTAATGCCCTTTGGTCTCAAAAATGCTGGAGCAATCTATCAAAGGTTGGCCACTAAAATGTTCCAGGAACATTTAGGCAAAACCATAGAGGTATATATAGACGATATGCTCGTCAAAACCCAGCATTCTCATGATCACATCTCTCATTTATCTGTTACATTTCAAATTTTACGAAAGTTTAATATGAAACTCAATCCAGAAAAATGCGCATTTGGGGTCGCATCAGGAAAGTTTTTGGGTTTCCTTGTTTCAAACCGTGGTATTGAGATAAATCCTTCACAGATCAAAGCAATAGAGGAAATCCTTGATGTACTTATGAGTAAAAAATAAGTTCAAAGACTAGCTGGAAAAATTGCGGCTCTGGGGAGATTCATTTCCAAGTCTTCAGAAAAATGCTTCAAATTTTTCTCAGCTTTAAAGAAGCAGGATCATTTCGAATGGAACAAAGATTGCCAACAAGCACTTAAGAATCTGAAAGTGTATTTGTCAAATCCACCGTTGTTGGCAAAACCAAAGGTCGGAGAGAAATTACTCATCTATCTTGCCGTATCAGAAGTTGCGGTAAGTGCTGTTTTAGTCTGGGAGGATCAAGATAAACAATCTCATATCTATTACGTAAGCAAGTCTTTGTTAGATGCAAAAACACGGTACCCGCAACTAGAAAAGTTAGCACTTGCTTTGATTATGGCATCTAGAGAATTAAGACCTTACTTTTAATGTCATCCCATTGTTGTGGTTACTGCTTTTCTATTACGAAACATCTTGCATAAACATGAATTATCAGGAAGATTGGCAAAATGGGCTATAGAATTAAGTGAATACGAAATTACTTATCAACCTAGGAATGCTATAAAATCTCAAGTATTAGCTGATTTCGTAGCTGATTTCAGTCAAGGGATGCAATTAGAAGCAGAAAAAGAATTATAAGTTTTTAATGGTGCAAACCCGGGGACTTGGATTTTATTCACTGACGGTTCATCTAACGTAAAAGGTGCAGGTTTAGGAATAGTTCTCGTACCACCCACGGGTGAAACTATTAGACAAGCTATAAAGTGTCATTCAATAACTAACAATGAAGCAGAGTATGAAGTTGTCATTGCAGGATTGGAATTGGCTTGAGAACTTGGCATAACCTAGATTTTAATCAAGAGTGATTCACAACTTGTTGTTAATTAGATGTTGGGGACTTATGCAGCTAGGGAAGCACGAATGCAAGCGTACTTAGAAAAAGTACAAGAATTAATCAAGCAGTTCAGACGTGGAAAGTTATGCAAATACCAAGAGATGAAAATGTTGAGGTAGATGCCTTAGCCAATCTCGCATCTGCAGCAGACGTGGCAAACGATGCAAACGCTTTAGTCGTACATTTATTTCATTCCGTTCTCGAACCTGATAAGAATGAGATAAATTTTAATAATTTAACATGGGATTAGAGAAACGAAATTGTTGCTTTTCTGCAGTATGGAACCGTACCTAACGACAAAAAGAAGGCACACGCGCTGCGTAAAAAGGCTGCTCATTATTGTTTATATCAAGGAAATCTTTATCGAAAGATGTTCGGTGGACCATTAGCAAGGTGTCTCAGACCTTCCCAAATAGAATACGTAATGAGGGAAATACATGAAGGACATTGTGGAAATCACGCGGGAGGTCGGTCGCTGTAAAAACATTGATTCGAGCAGGGTATTATTGGCCAAAGATGGAAGAGGAAGCAAATAGTTTTGTATCTAAATGTGATAAATGTCAAAGGTACGGCAATAATATGCATAGACCAGCTGAGCTACTGCATCCTGTCATAGCTCCGTGGCCCTTTATGAAATGGGGAATGGATATCATAGGACCATTACCACAAGCAAAAGGCCAGGTGAAGTTTCTACTTGTACTTACTGATTATTTCACTAAATGGGTAGAAGCAGGAGCATTTAAACAGGTACGAGAGAAGGAAGTTAAAGACTTTGTTTGGAGGAATATAATATGCCGTTTTTGAGTATCAAAGAAAATCGTGTGTGATAATGGTCCACAATTCATAGGAGCTCAAATCACAGAATTTTTTCAAAGTTGGCAAATTAAAAGGATCACATCTACGCCATATCATCCAATGGGTAATGGACAAGCAGAATCCACAAACAAGGTCATTATCAACAACTTGAAGAAAAGGTTACAAGATTCAAAAGGTAATTGGCTTGAGGTATTACCTGGAGTATTATGGGCTTATCGTACAACGACAAAAACAAGCACGGGAGAAACACCATTTTCAATGGTTTATGGTGCGGAGGCCTTAATCCCAGTTGAAATAGGTGAACCAAGCACGCGATATGCTCAAGCAACGGAAGAATCAAATGATGAAGAAATGCAAGTAAACCTTGATTTGCTCGAAGGAAGAAGAGAAGACGCATTAATAAGGATGGCAGCACAAAAGCAAGTAATTGAATGGTATTACAACAGGAAAGCACGCCTTATATTTTTTAAAATTGGGGACTTCGTGCTTAAAAAGGTGTTCCAATCTACAAAAGCTGTTAATTCAGGAAAGTTAAGTCCCACATGGGAAGGACCCTTCAGAGTCCGTGATATTGCAGGAAAAGGACCATATGAGTTGGAGACAATGGACGGGAAAATTCTACCCTCACATTGGAATGTTGTCCACCTAAAGAGATACTACTTTTGAGAAAGTACCCACGGTCAGGTATCGCTATATTAAAAAAAAATTCTTTGAATTATTAAAATTTTACTAACAATTTTAGATGCTAGGCAAAAACCCTTACCCGTGCCAATGATGAGTCACGACCTGCACAGCAAAATGGAATATTCTAAAATTCCCAGCCCAGGGTTACAATTATTCTGATGGAAATACACACGGGTTAGGCAGTCTTTATCTCTAATCGTATCTCCGAGTCCCGTATGTTTTTCTGTTTCAGGAAAAGGACCAAATTGAGAGAAACAAACAAGTGCTCGAGGCTTCATACTTCACTGCTCAAACACTTGGGGGACTACATATTGTACACAGATACGTGCAAAAAACAGATACGTAAATCGAACGAAAATCGGAAAAATCAAACTACAAAGAGACAAGTGTCGAGCAGAAGTTATGGAACCCCAGCATAAACATTCATCATAGTATTCTTTCCCATGAGAACAACAGAGTCACCTCTCAAACTCATGAGAATAACGGAGTCACCTCTCAAACCCTTCCTAATTCATAAAGATAGGGTCATGACTATGTACTAAAACAGGTTATAAGGAAAAACCTTGTTTGAATTATATTTATTTTGTAAAAATATGTTACAAGAAAAACAGTTACGAGAAAGTTATAAATGTATTTTAATACATGTAATATTCAAGATCTTGTCAAAAGTTCGTGAATAAAAACTTGTCAAAGTTATTCCAAACAAAACATATGTGTTCCTATTTCTTTCATCGTATTATAACACCATTATAAAGTTGAGACGTCTTGTTCATTAAGTGTCGATATATAAAAGGGTCCTCTTTTATAAGCCTCATGTTAATAAGTCATGAGAAGAATTATAAAGCATTTTCAAAGGATAAAAATGCTAAACTATTCTGTAAGTCCTAAATAGATAAGAAAAAGGCAAGAATAGAACATTTTGAAGTACTAACAAACTTCTCGATATAATTAAAAAGACTAAGTAGAAACTTAGTCAACAAAAAGTTTATACAAGTGCCCCATTATGATAACTGAGGACTTTTTCAAAAATCCCTTAAAAACTGCCAAGGGATAAACCACCAATCAACAAAACAAAAACAAAGTCTGGAAACGTAAACTGGTTACTGAGGGACTGGAATGTCAGAAGCTGTTATATTAGCTTCACTTTCATGAACAGCTATAGGTACGGTGGAAACAACAACAGGAGCGGTTCCAATTGGGATTGAAGTGTTAGGTTCATCAAGGGGAGCAAGAGTCACGGAAGTTTCAGCTTCCACAGACTAAGTAATAGAAGTTTCACCCTTGGGAGCTGGAATTGCAACATTTTCAACTTCAACTGCCATAGAAAAGGCTTCTTCATTTAAAGGTTCTTCAGCCACGGGAGCTTCATTTGCTGGTGAAGGAAAGTCAAGTGGTTGTTGGGTCATCTCGATGGTTTTCAAAACTTTGGCCAATTCTGAGTTTAAATCAAAGTTTTCTTGACTGGCCTCGATTAAAGCATCACGACGAGAGTTTAGAAAAGCCCAACTCACCTCTGTCTTAAAATTCTCCTCAAGAAGTTCATACTCTTTTTCCCACATAGCAAGATCATTCTTTAACACTTGATTTTCAGCTAAAGAGGAATCAAGGGAAGCTTCAAGGGAGGCATGAGAACTCTCTAAGGCACGAACCTTATCAGAAGAGATCTTTAAATCAGCTTGAACTTGAGTCAAGTTTTGCACTAACTCCCCTGCATACTCTTCTTTCTTGCCCAAGAGTGCCCTAAGTTCTCTGATTTCTTCACTTGACTTTGATAATTGTTCTGAAAATGAACATTCAAGGCGCTCCTTGTCTTTTTCAAATTGGCTTGAAGAAGCTTTGGCAATTGCTAATTCGGAAGTCAGAC
>MU729449.1:50759-65727 GCA_026770625.1 Nicotiana glauca
TGCGGCGATCGCGGTAGAACCACGGCAGGCAGATTCAGAGAGCATCTCTGACCATGGTTCTGCCGCGACCGCGGTAGAACCTTGGCAGGCAACGTATTCTTCTAAAAAGGCACCTTTTCCAGACACCTCTTCTGATAATTGCCTATAAATTCTAAGGCAAGGCTCCAATTTCTACACACGAAAAACACTCTAGAACTTCTTTCTTTCTGAATATACTGCATCCTAATTCGCAGTCTCTCTATCTCAAATTCGTAAGTGTGATTTTGCTCCGTTCTTTGAGTTCGTTGGTATCCTGCAGTTTGTATTGCTACTGTAGCAGGAAGGTTTATTCCATTTTATCCTGGGAGGATTTAGTCCATTACCTTGGCAACGTGTAAGGGGGTTAAAATTCCTTAAGGACACACAAGAAACTTGTGAACTCGGAATATTTCTAATTCTCTACTATTTTCCAGATTTCTTTAATTCTCCTAATAGTTTTTCTGATTTTTGGTTTAACACAGTAACGCTCACAAGATTAAGGAATTTTTATAATTATTATCGTTTCTGTGTTGATTATATGTATTAAACTGTTGCTTTCTACTCCAATAATTATTTCTGTCCGGTTTAAAGTATATATAAAAACTTTGCCGGAATAATAAACATACGGGTTTGAAGTATATAAAAACTTTACCATTGTTACGTGTTGTATGTTTGGTTTGGTATTCAGTTTGAAGATATAAAAACTTCACTAATTTAACAAAGTTATGTATTGTTTTCAACTTTACAGAAATATGACGAATGAAAACCAAACTAATGGAAGTGTTGCGAGAACGGGTGCTACTGTTATGAGTGTTGCTGCCTCGTCAAGCCATTCTACTCTTCTCATGCTATGGCACCGGCAGAAAAACCCAAAAAGTTTTCCGGTATTGACTTCAAACGCTGGCAAATGAAGATGCTTTTCTATCTTAATACGTTGAGTTTGCAACGTTTCATCAAGGAGGATCCTCCGGTCATGGCTGAAAATACTCTGGATGATGAACGACTTGTTGTAACTGAAGCATGGAAACATTCTGATTTCCTGTGCAAAAATTACATTTTGAGTTGTTTGGAAGATGGCTTGTACAATGTCTATAGTGTCATGGAAACTTCAAAAGCGTTATGGAATGTGCTTGAGAAGAAGTACAAGACTGAGGATGCCGGACTTAAGTAGTTCATGGCTGCAAGGTTCTTGGATTTCAAGATGATTGACACTAGGTCGGTAATAACTCAAGTCCAAGAACTACAAGTCATTGTACATGACCTCCTTGCTGAAGGTATGGTCATAAATGAGGCCTTTCAAGTCGCTGCTTTCATTGATAAGTTACCTCCACTGTGGAAAAATTTTAGGAACTATCTTAAACACAAACGGAAGGAAATGACACTAGAAGACTTGATTGTTTGGTTGAGGATAGAAGATGACAACAAAAATGCTGAAAAGAAGTCACGTGGACACTCGACAATAATGGGGGCAAACATTGTTGAGGAGGCACCACAAAATAAGAAGAGGAAGAAAGCTTCTGGACCAAGAATTACCCAATCAAGGAGAAGTTCAAGGGTAATTGGCACAACTGTGGAAAAACTGGGCATAAGGCAGTGGATTGTCATGCGCCAAAGAATGATAAGAAGAAAAAGAATCAAGCCAACATGGTTGAAGATGAAATGGAAGACTTGTGTGCCATGTTGTCTAAATGCAACTTGGTAGGAAATCTGAAAGAATGGTGCATAGATTCTGGAGCCACCCGCCATATTTGTGCTAAGAAGGAGTTATTTTCTTCTTATGCCCCCCGCAGGGCCCAACGAGACAATCTTCATGGAAAATTCATCTTCGGCCAAAATTGAAGGAGTTGGCAAGATTGCATTGAAGATGACATCGGGAAAAATAGTGACTCTAAACCAAGTCCTCCATGTTCTAGAAATTCGCAGGAATCATGTGTCTACCTCACTTCTTGTTAAGAATGGATTCAAATGTATTTTTGTTTCTAATAGTGTTGTACTAAGTAAGAATGATTTCTATATAGGAAAAGGTTACTTAAATGAGGGCCTTTTTAAGCTAAATGTAATAGCAGTTCCTATCAATAAAGTGAATGCTTCTTCTTACTTGCTTGAGTCAAACACTTTATGGCATTCGCGTTTAGGTCAGGTAAACTTCAAAATATTGCGAAAGATGATAAATCTAGAAGTATTGCCAAAATTTGATTGCATTAATTCCGAATGTCAAATATATGTGGAATCAAAGTATGCTAAGTATCCTTATAAGTCCGTTGAAAGGAATTCAAGTCCTTTAGACTTGATTCACATAGATATTTGCGACATGAAGTCAACACCATCTCGCGGTGGGAAAAAGTATTTTATTACTTTTATTGACGATAGCACGAGATACTGCTATGTTTATTTACTTAATAGTAAAGATGAGGCAATTGATGCTTTCAAGCAATACAAGAGTAAAGTTGAAACGCAACTAAACAAAAAGATCAAAATGATAAGAAGTGATAGGGGTGGCATATATGAATCTCCTTTCGAAGAAATATGTTTGGAAAATGGCATTATTCACCAAACAAGTGCCCCTTACTCCCCACAATCTAACAGAATTGCGGAGAGAAAGAATCGAACGTTGAAGGAGATGATGAATGCATTGCTAATAAGTTCTGGCTTACCACAGAATTTGTGGGGGGAAGCTATACTTATAGCTAAACGTATAATCAATTGTGTACCTCATAGTAAAACGCAATCCATTCCTAATGAAAAGTGGAAAGGAAGGAAGCCTAGCTTGAAATACTTCAAAGTGTGGGGGTGTTTAGCTAAGGTACAAGTTCCTAAACCTAAAAGGGTTAAGATAGGTCCAAAAACGGTTGATTGTGTATTTATTGGATATGTAACCAATAGCAAGGCATATCGGTTTCTGGTTCATAAATCAGAAAATCCTGAGATTCACATTAATACGATAATAGAATCAGATAATGCTGAATTCTTTGAAACTATTTTTCCATATAAAAAGGAAAGTGAATTGACCTGCCAAAAGTCAAAACGACTTCGGGAGGAAATAATAGATGGTATGCCGAATGATGAAAATTCGAGAAGAAGTAAACGTCAAAGGACATCTACTTTATTCGGTCCAAATTTTCTGACTTTTCTGTTAGAAAATGAGCCTCGTACCTTCAAGGAAGCAATGTCTTCCTCAGAAGCACAATATTGGAAAGAAGCTGTCAATAATGAAATAGAATCCATATTGCACAACCATACATGGGAATTGGTTGACCTTCCTCTAGGTAACAAAACTTTGGGTTCTAAATGGATTTTCAAGAAGAAAATAAAAGACTGATGGTACTATTGACAAATACAAGGCAAGACTTTGTTGTCAAAGGATTTAGGCATCGAGAAGGTCTTGACTATTTTGACACATACTCGCCGGTAACAAGAATTATATCCATTCAAATGCTAATAGCGTTAGCCGCCTTGTATGATCTTCAAATCCATCAAATGGATGTAAAAACAGCCTTCTTAAATGGTGATTTAGAGGAAGAAATCTACATGGACCAACCCGAGGGGTTTGTGGTTCCGGGAAAAGAAAAGAAGGTGTGTCGACTTGTTAAGTCTCTTTATGGACTAAAACAAGCACCCAAGCAATGGCATGCGAAATTTGACCAAACAATGTTGTCAAATGGCTTTAAGATTAATGAATGTGATAAATGTGTTTACATTAAGAACGTTCCAAATCATATAGTCATTGTTTGCTTATATGTTGATGATATGCTAATAATGAGCAAAGACATTGCCGACATTCAAGCTACTAAGCGCATGCTTGCTAGTAAGTTTGATATGAAAGACTTAGGAGTTGCCGATGTAATTCTAGGAATTAAAATCAAGAGGACTCCTCAAGGTCTAGCTTTGTCTCAATCACATTACGTGAAAATGGTACTTGAAAAATTCAAACACTTGAAATTTAGAAGTGCAAGAACTCTAATTGGTTTAAATCATCATCTTATAAATAATAAAGGTGAAAGTACGTCTCAATTGGAGTATGCTCGTGTGTTAGTAAACTTAATGTACATCATGAACTGTACACGACCTGATATAGCTTGTGCGATAAGTAAACTTAGTCTCGTCATATATGTATAACGGGCAGGGTGCATTATGTATAACGGAAAGTCTCGTCATATATGACGAAAACATAACACCGTTAGACAACTACTTTCTAGTGGAATTATTACTATTGATTATGTAAGATCAAAGGATAATGTGGCGGATCCGCTTACAAAAGGCTTAACGAGAGAGGGAGTTGAGAAATCATCTAAGGGAATGGGACTATGGTCGAGGACAAGTCAACATGGCGGAAACTCTACCTAGAATTTTAGATGTTCTGAGATCTTGGTTCAAGGAGCTCAAACAAAGTTGTGATTGACCGGTTCAAAATTGTCAAAGTAAAATCTTTGGTCCCTTCTCGTGATGAAGACAATATTCAGTAACAAGGATAGAACTTTACACGTTCTTTAATGATTACCTAAGTTTGATGGGGTAGTTATCAAATAGTGTCAATCTAAAGGATTACATGTTTTGGAATCACCTATATAAGTGTGAAGTGGAAGCCGCTTCAATGAGAATTCTGTAAGGCCAATTCTCTACGCACTTATGAAACTATGCGGTGTTCATGGCTAAAACGAAAACAACAATGAGAACCAAAAGACGGTTAAGGGTTGGTTGTATGACATATGGTTGTCTAGGTATACACTAAAGTTCGACGTTTCAAAGATATCAAATCTACCGATTGACCGAGTATATCCGACATATGTTCACTACGGAAAGTTCAAAGGGAAACCTACTTATCCAGATGCGATTAATCCTTACTTGCAAAATCACATAGCTTTCATCTATGATCTTTCTTGATACAGCCATTCCCATTCATGTGGGGGATTGTTGGACTTTAAGCCATTGGGCTTTAAAGTAGAAGAAGTGTGAATAGGAAATGGAGGGAAAATGAAAATTTGAAGAAGTGTACTTTTGTCTTGCACTTTGTCCCTCATTGGTGAGGGACAACCAAATTTGTGTGCTTATATATAGAATCACTTCTTAAAGCTCTTAAAAGGAGTCGAAGAGAATGAACCCTCGCATCGTCGTCGTCGCTCGCTTTGCTTCGACTTTGGATTTGGATTTGGATTTGTCAAATGATCGATCGATAAGATTATTTTTGGACAAAATTTATTTAATTATTTAATAATTAATTAAATGCCAAATCACTGCTGAAAATACGCCAGAACCCTGATGAAGGTTCAGAGGGCCTCTCTGGCCGCGGTTCTGCCGCGACCGCGGTAGAACTGCGGCAGGCAGATTCAGAGAGCCTCTCTGAGGCAGGCAACGTATTCTTCTGAAAAGGCACCTTTTTCCAGACACCTCTTCTGATAATTGCCTATAAATTCTTAGGCAAGGCTCCAATTTCTACACACGAAAAATACTCTAGAACTTCTTTCTTTCTAAATATACTGCATCCTAATTCGCAGTTTCTCTCTCTCAAATTTGTAAGTGTGATTTTGCTCCGTTCTTTGAGTTTGTTGGTATCCTGCAGTTTGTATTGCCACTGTTGCAGGAAGGTTTATTCCGTTTTATCCTGGGAGGATTTAATCCATTACCTTTGCAACGTGTGAGGGGGTTAAAATTCCTTAAGGACACATAAGAAACTTGTGAACTCGGAATTTTTCTGATTCTCTATTATTTTCCAGATTTCTTTAATTCTCCTAACAGTTTTTCTGATTTTTGGTTTAACACAGTAACGCTCACATAAATAAGGGCAGCCCGATGTACTAAGTTCCCGTTAGGTGCGGGTCCGGGGAAGGTTCAGACCACAAAAGTCTATTGTACGCAACACTACCCTGCATTTCTGCAAGAAGCTGCTTCCAAAGCTCAAACATGTAACCTTCTGGTCACATGACAGCAACTTTACCAATAACGCCAAGACGAAATTCCAGATAGAATGCAAATATTTAAAATAAATAGCAACCAATACCATGCTACTATTACCAGCTGTAGTAACAATAATAACAACACCTACACCTCAGCGCCAAATAAGTTGGGATCGGCTATATGAATCTTCACTTCTCCGTTAAAACTCTCAACTTATGTCACCATCAAACCAAATAAACAAATAAATAACAATATGATCATCAATATTGTAATACCTGCAATGGATCAGCAGGGTAAGTGCACAAAGAATATTTGTCACTATTTACATTGGCAATTCGAAGAAGCTTCTCATACTCATTATTATCGCGCTTCCTTATAGCCACAATTGTATCTTGTCGAACCGCCATTGGCAATACAGAGTACCCCTCGTAGTCAATGTGTTCTCCAATCAAATTCACTCTTCCTACATATTTAACCATAAAGACATCAACATGAAAGTTTAAATGCAAAGTTTTCAAACGAATAAAAAGTTTAAGATGTTAAAAATCAATTTGACTCAAACATCATATTAGAAGGAGAGAAAAAAAGAGTTAAATAGTATAATGAACTAGAATTCTTAGTGTCAACCAATTTCTATGTGAAAAATGTGTGTGAATAGACATACCAACGTATATGCCTTAATCCCAAGCAAGTTCCATATATAAATTATCACCGTCCATGTCGCTCCACTTAATCTCATATCACTCAAAATATATACTACAAGATAATATCAAATAAATAAGAAAAATATTGCTATAGAAGTTCTATATACTTTATTGTGGGGTCCATCCTCATAAATGAAGGAAGACAATTTTCTTCCTTGATTAGCGGTCCACGTTTCTTTCATTAATTTATATCAAATTCGGTAGGCGCGCAGAAGGAAATGTCAAATATAGTAGGCAAGGCTCTGCCTATAAAAGGAGAGCTTCGGCTCTCATTTTAACATATCAATCTCAGAGGAAAATATATCTGAGAGATAGAAAGAAAGAGTGAGGTTTCATAGACATGGTATAAAAAAAATGTCTGTGAGAAAAATAGAGAGTGAGCGATATTGTAATGAGGTGGAAATATCAAAAGATGGTTATTTCTTTTGAGTGTTGTAGTGGTCTTTGGAGTATTTTACTCGGACCTACAAAGTGTAAAATTTCTTATTATAGTGATATCAGTTGCTCCTCTCGGGGCCGTGGTTTTTTCCTTATTAAAAGGGTTTTCCACGTAAAAATCTTGGTGTCGTTGTTACTATTTTATTATTGTTAATTACCATATCTCGGTGCTACAATATTATTCCGCTTTTATTACCGTAAATATTATTTCTGTGGGAAATTATTCCCAACAACTGGTATCAGAGCACAGGTTCTGCTCGTTCACTGAAATACTATTCACTGTCGGTAGTACTATACTCGGTAAAAAATAAAAATGTCCGGAGTAAAGTACGAGGTAGCAAAGTTCAATGGAGATAACGGTTTCTCAACATGGCAAAGAAGGATGAGGGATGTGCTCATCCTACAAGGATTACACAAGGTACTAGATGCTGATATCAAAAAGCCTGATACCATGAAAGCTGAGGATTGGGCTGACTTGGATGAAAGAGCTGCTAGTGCAATCAGGTTGCACTTATCAGATATTGTGGTAAATAACATCATTGATGAAGATACTAGACGTGGAATTTGGACAAGGTTGGAAAGCCTATGCATGTCCAAAACGCTGACAAATAAATTGTACCTGAAGAAGCAGCTATACGCCCTACACATGGGTAAAGGTACGAATTTTTTGTCACATTTAAATATTTTTAACGGACTAATCACACAGCTTGCCAACCTCGAAGTAAAAATCGAGGAAGAAGATAAATCCATATTGCTATTGAACTCGTTGCCATCTTCGTACGATAATTTGGCAACAACCATCCTGCACGGTAAGACTACTATTGAGTTGAAAGATGTCACATCGGCTCTTCTAATCAATGAGAAGATGAGAAAGAAGCTTGAAAATCAAGGACAAGCTCTCATCACAGAAGGTAGAGGCGGGAGTTATCAAATGAGTTCAAGCAACTATGGTAGATTCGGAGCTCGTGGGAAGTCAAAGAACCGATCCAAATCAAGAGCCAGAACTTGCTACAACTGTGATCAACCAGGTCACTTCAAAAGAGATTGCCCAAATCTAAGGAAGGGCAAAGGTGAAACCAGTGGCCAGAAGAACAACGACAACACAGTCGTCATGGTGCAAAATAATGATAATGTTGTCCTCTTTATAAATGAGGAAGAGGAATGCATGCACCTGTCAGGTCCAGAGTCGGAATGGGTGGTTGACACAGCGGTATCTTACCATGCCATACTGGTAAGAGATCTTTTTTGCAGATATGTAGCAGGTGATTTCGGCACTGTGAGAATGGGTAACACAAGTTACTTAAAGATTGCGGGGATTGGTGACATTTGTATCAAGAAAAATGTCGGATGCACATTGGTTCTAAAGGACGTGCAGCATGTACCTGATTTACGGATGAACTTGATCTCGAGAATTGCTTTAGACCGAGATGGATACGAGAACTATTTTACAAATTAAAAGTGGAGACTCACTAAGGGATCATTGGTGATTGCAAAGGGAGTTGCTCGTGGCACGTTGTACAGGACAAATGCGAATATGCCAAGGTGAATTGAATGCGGCACAAGATGAGATTTCTGCAGATTTGTGGCACAAAAGAATGGGTCATGTGAGCGAGAAGGGATTGCAGATTCTTGCTAAGAAATCACTTATTTCTTATGCCAAAGTTACAACGGTAAAACCTTGTAACTACTGTTTATTTGGTAAACAACATAGAGTCTCATTTCAGACATCGTCTGAAAGAAAATTGAATATACTTGATTTAGTATATTCTGATGTTTGTGGCCCAATGGAAATTGAATCAATGGGCGGTAACAAATATTTTGTTACTTTTATTGATGATGCTTCACGAAAATTATGGGTTTATATTTTGAAAACCAAAGATCAGGTGTCTCAAGTTTTCCAGAAGTTTCATGCTCTAGTAGAAAGGGAGACTGGTCGAAAGCTAAAACGTCTCCGAAGTGACAATGGAGGTGAGTACACTTCAAGGGAATTTGAAGAGTATTGTTCAAGTCATGGGATCAGACATGAAAAGACAGTTCCTTGAACCCCTCAGCACAATGGCGTAGCCGAGAGGATGAACCGCACCATTGTGGAGAAGGTGAAAAGCATGCTCAGAATGGCTAAACTGCCTAAGTCATTCTGGGGTGAAGCAGTTCAGACAGCTTGTTACCTGATCAATAGGAGTCCATCAGTTCCGTTAGCGTTTGACATCCCAGAGAGAGTTTGGACCAACAAGGAGGTGTCCTACTCGCATCTGAAGGTGTTTGGTTGCAGAGCTTTTGCACATGTACCAAAAGAGCAAAGAACAAAGTTGGATGACAAATCTGTTGTCTCCTGCATATTTATCGGATATGGAGATGAAGAGTTCGGCTATAGATTGTGGGATCCTATAAAGAAGAAGGTCATCTGAAGCAGAGATGTAGTCTTTCGAGAAAGTGAAGTTGGAACTGCTGCTGATATGTCAGAAAAGGCGAAGAATGTTATAATTCCTAACCTTGTTACTATTCCTTCTACTTCTAACAATCCCACAAGTGCATAAAGTACGACCGACGAGGTTGCCGAGCAGGGGGAGCAACCTGGTGAGGTTATTGAGCAGGGGGAGCAAGTTGATGAAGATATCGAGGAAGTGGAGCACCCCACTTAGGAAGAAGAACAACCTCAACCTCTGAGGAGATCAAAGAGGCCAAGGGCAGAGTCATGCAGGTACCCTTCCACAGAGTATGTCCTCATCAGTGATTAGGGGGAGCCAAGAAGTCTTAAGGAGGTGCTGTCACATCCAGAAAAGAACCAATGGATGAATGCATGCAAGAAGAAGGAATTTCTACAGAAAAATGGCACGTAAAAGTTGGTTGAACTTCCAAAGGCTAAAAGACCACTCAAATGCAAATGGGTCTTTAAACTCAAGAAAGATGGAAATGGCAAGCTAGTTAGATACAAAGCTCGATTGGTGGTTAAAGGCTTCGAACAGAAAAAAGGTATTGATTTTGATAAAATTTTCTCACCTGTTGTCAAAATGACTTCTATTCGAACAATTTTGAGCTTAGCAGCTAGCCTAGATCTTGAAGTGGAGCAGTTGGATGTGAAAACTGCATTTCTTCACGGAGATTTGGAAGAAGAGATCTATATGGAGCAGCCAGAAGGATTTGACGTAGCTGAAAGGAAATACATGGTGTGCAAACTTAATAAGAGTCTTTATGGGTTGAAGCAGGCACCAAGGCAGTGGTACATGAAGTTTGACTCATTCATGAAAAGTCAAACATACATAAAGACATATTTTGATCCATGTGTATACTTTAAAAGATTTTCTGATAACAACTTTATTATATTATTGTTGTATGTGGATGACATGTTGATTGTAGGACAAGATAAAGAGCTGATCGCAAAGTTGAAGAGAGATTTGTCCAAGTCATTTGATATGAAGGACTTGGGCCAGACACAACAAATTCTAGGCATGAAGATAGTTTGAGAGAGAACAAGTAGAAAATTGTGGCTATCTCAGGAGAAGTACATTGAACGTGTACCGGAACGCTTCAACATGAAGAATGCTAAGCCAGTCAGCACACCTCTTGCTAGTCATCTAAAGTTGAGCAAAAAGATGTGTCCTACAACAGAGGAGGAGAAAAGAAACATGGCTAGAGTTCCTTATTCTTCAGCAGTTGGAAGCTTGATGTGTGCAATGGTATGCACTAGACCTGATATTGCTCACGCAGTTGGTGTTGTCAGCAGGTTTCTTGAAAATACCGGAAAAGAATATTGGGAAGCAGTCAAGTGGATACTTAGGTACCTGAGAGGTACCATGGGAGATTGTCTGTGCTTTGGAGGATCTGATCCAATCTTGAAGGACTATAAAGATGCTGATATGGAAGGTGACATTGATAATAGAAAATTCACTACTGGATATTTGTTTACGTTTTCAGGGGGAGCTATATCATGGCAATCGAGGTTGCATAAGTGAGTCGCACTCTCTACAACTGAAGCAGAATACATTGCCGCTACTGAAGCTGGGAAAGAAATGATATGGCTGAAATGATTCCTTCAAGAGCTTGGATTGCATCAAAAGGAGTATGTTGTCTATTGTGACAGTCAAAGTGCAATAGATTTGAGCAAGAACTCCATGTACCATTCAAGGACCAAACATATCGATGTGAGATATCATTGGATCTGAGAAAAGGTAGAAAGTGAATCTCTACAAGTCCTGAAGATCTCCACAAGTGAGAATCCTGCAGATATGCTGACCAAGGTGGTACTAAGAGACAAGTTCGAATTGTGCAAAGAACTTGTCGTTATGCGCTCAAGCTAGAAGTCTGGAGTTACCTCCTTCATGTAAATGGATCTGGAGGGGGAGATTTGTGGGGTCCATCCCCATAAATCAAGGAAGACAATTTTCTTCCTTGATTAGCAGCCCACGCCTCTTTCATTGATTTATATCAAATTCGGTAGGCGTGCAGAAGGAAATGTCAAATGTAGTAGGTGAGGCTCTGCCTATAAAAGGAGAGCTTCGGCTCTCATTTTAACATACCAATCTCAGAGGAAAAATATATCTGAGAGTTAAAAAGAAAGAGTGAGGTTTCACAGACAGGGTATAAGAAAATAGTCTGTGAGAAAAATAGAGAGTGAGCGATATTGTAGTGAGGTGTGAATATCAAAAGAGGGTTATTTCTTTTGAGTGTTGTAGTGGTCTTTAGAGTATTTTACTCGGACCTACAAAGTGTAAAATTCCTTACTATAACGATATCAGTTGCTCCTCTCGGGGCCGTGGTTCCCTTATTAAAAGGGTTTTCCACGTAAAAATCTTGGTGTCGTTGTTATTATTTTATTCTTGTTAATTATCATATCTCAGTGCTATATTATTATTCCATTTTTATTACCATGAATATTATTTCTGTGGGAATTTATTCCCAACATTTATAGTAGCATGCAAGAAACTCTTAAGAAACAATAAACGTAAAGTAAACATAATAACGTGACTAAAACTTAAACTCAATTAATTGAAATCACATCAAGTTTAAAATTAATTTGACTTATATGATATGCCGTTGTGTGTCACATAAATAAAAACATAGGACTATACATCCTGTAACGTTGCCAGAAATTTTATCAAGGGATTAAAAAAACATAAAAATATCACACTTGAGATATGAAACTAATGCCAGAACCAGGAATTCGATATGGAGATTAAAAAAATATAATAAAGTCAACCTATATCAAGGGAATTCAATCTATAGGTCATAAGTTCGAGCTGTTGAAGCAGCCTAATAGGCTGTTTATATCACATTCTTTGGATGTGACCCTTCCCCGAATTTTGCATGAATACGGTATGTTTTATGCATCGGACTTTCCTTTTATATATAACTAACATAAAAGTGGATTTTTTTGAATGTTTTGAATTAACCTGGGGATCGAGCGTAAATATCAGGAGATTGGCCAAAGAAGTCAATGAACTTTGACTTCAAATTCTTGAACCGAATTTCAGCTTCTTTGAGTAGTGATTCACTGCCATAAACAGGCTCCAGTGTACAGTAAATTGGAACTGGTAATTCTTCATGTTTGACCAGTGAAACTTCTCCCATTGTAATAATACGTTTGAATATCTCTTTTTGTAAGACTAAAATAAAGGAACAGTTGAATATAGGAATATATAAAAGGTGACAAGAGTAAGAATATAAGGTAGTTACTGGATTGAGATAAAATAAACTGAATCCGGAATACGAAAGATTATGGATATATTTTGTAGATGACACCATATTTTCTAGGACTTATCCTTTTACTAGAGATGTACATATGAAACCGACAAACGGCACCAACCCGATAATCCGAGTCAAATCGAGAAAAAAAACCTATTATGGTTTGGTTTGGTGTTAGAAAAAAACCCGACCATATTTGATTTGGTTTGGTTTGGTTTTAACTAAAAAAAAAGTCAAACCGAAACTAAACCAACTTCCAACATTATATGTATAGAAGTTTTAAATATATTTAATACATAAAAATATTTATTATAGTGTAGTTTATAAATATTTCTTAAGCTTTTTCATAGTTTTATCTTTTCACGTATTATTTCAAGCTTGGACTAATAATTTTTAGATGCTCCAATAAGTTTTATAGTTCATAAATGTTAGCAACTCAAATAAATCCTAAACCAATATTCAATCAATACTAATGCTAATAAAAGACATTCAAATCAATTGTACTTTGAATGAAAATAATGTTAGGATATCTATTTTTTTAGTTTTTCTATGGTTTAGATAAAATGCATAACTTATTTTTCTTTTAGTGTTTAGTCATGTAAATAATAGTACTTATTAATCGTATTTATTTTAGTAACTTATTAGTAATTTTAAATTATATTTATTTTCATTATGGCTTATTATTGATACTTATTGTATGTGATTTTATTATCTTTATTGTTAAATATTTTAGTACAATGACACGACTCATATCATATTTATGTTATTTTATTAAAAAACGCCATATGTATTTCTATCTTACTAGGATTAAAAAAATATTTGGAGTATAAATTCTACTCCATATTTGCTATGAAGACTTTAAGGAAAAAAAAATCCGAAAAACCCGAAAAACCCGAGAAAAATTGAGATTGACTTTTATTGGTTTGGTTTGGTCTTTAGATTTAATAACCCGATACAATTGGTTTGGTTTGATAATTAGAAAATCTGAACCAACCCGGCCTATGTACACCCCTACCTTTTACCTCTCCAAATTTATCTAACTTTTATTAACTTTTTTTTTTGTAACATTTTAACGAAGTTAATTGAGATAAGGAGAAATCCAACGGAATAAGTAGTATATTGGGACGGGTTAAATAATGTGAAAATAGCACGGGCTATCCAGTTTTTTGACTGGTAATTAAAAAATAGCCAGCATTTGCGAAGTCATTGAAAAATAGCCACGATTTTGCTGCAACAGGAAAAGTTTCAACATAATATATTGGAGATTGGTGCAGATATGTATGAACTTCCAGCATATTATGTCGGAAATCCAACACACGAAAAGTTTCAGCATAATATACTGGAGATTGGAGCACCAGTTGTATGAACTTCCAACATATTATACTGGACCAGTATATTATACTGGAAGTCCAGTATATTATGCTGGAATATTTTCCGGATTTTGAATAGTATTTTCGTTCAAATTTATCTTTACATGAAAAGTGACTAAATTTGATTACTTTTGAAATTGTGACTATTTTTCAATTACCACTTGTAAATCTGGCTATTGTTTAATTTCACCCTTAAATAATATACGTGGTAGTGTATGAAACTTTTACACAATCAACTCGCCTTTACTTATTATAGCAATTAATTGATTATATTTTCAAAATTATATAAATTTATATTACCTGCAAATATGCTTTATACTTGCTGGTGCTAAAAGAATTTTATATTGACGTTAGATATAACTTAAACTCTATTGTGATATATAAAATTCAAATTATAACCTTATTAATTGTCAACTAATGGACCCTCTAAAAGCCACATGCGTATTGGTTCTTGATTAATATCCTTTTGCCACTATCTTCTTTTTAAAAAATATAATGTAGCCCCTACCATAATACCATTAACTTTTTATGGAGATCTAGATTTTGATATTCCTTGTTAAAGCTTAATTATTCGTGAATGAGAACTCGTTTTACTTGTTGGTCGATCGCTCCATAATTGGTTAGCTCGAAAGCTAAAATGGAGAAGTAGCCTCAGAATAAGTTTTGTTGGTTGAAGACGTGTTTGGGTTCGGGTGTAACTCTTTGTTTCTTCTGGCTCGTCATAAAGGATTATGGGCTTGACCAAGGTTCTCTCAAGTTCTAAAAGTATTTTATTATAGAATTTTTACATACCTATATCATATACCAAACCTTATTACCTTCATTGTTTAAGGATTGTGTTAATTACATTTAAGCATACCAAAT
>MU729451.1:6105-17237 GCA_026770625.1 Nicotiana glauca
TTGAATTCCCCCCTCCCCCCCTCCCCCGTATATAATCCCCATCTCTCACTCCACGCCCCCCATAACCAAACACCCCCTTACCATCATCGTCTCTCTCAGAGACAGACCAAGCAATAGAAAAACCCTAGCCGCCCCTAGACTCCTCTTCCTAAAACCCGGCGGCAACAATGCCTCCGGTCACCAAATTAACACCCGTTAAGCATCTGACCACTGTCTCCATGATTCCACCACCCGTTTACCTCAAATCACTTCCTATCGTCTCGAATCTTCATTCTAAGATTCAAACAGAACTTGAACCTGCCCCAACCAAGACAAAACTCACACCCTAGCACCCCCTGACCTCCCTCATTACCAAAACACCATTGGCCTGGTTCGAATCTTGCTAGAACCATTCGGAACCAAAAATCGAACCAAGAACCCTAGAAAAACCAAAACTTGGGCTCTGTCCAAAATTGAAGGAAAATTTGGGGTCTAATCGACCTTAGTCGAAGTGTTCTCAGTTGAGAACACTCGATTAAGGTCCGTTCGACCTCAAAAAAGGGTTTGAGTCAAGAGTTCGACCTGGGTTAGTCTGAGTTTCTATTTTTGGAGGTATTTTTTCTCCTTTCCTTTTTGTTCTTGCTTATTATTATTTGTTTGTGTTTTGTATTGATTTTGTTCTTGACTTTTATTCATCGCGGTTCTCCTACTTCATCTGACCTTTTTATTTAGTCAAACTTTCATCAGTTCATTGTGAATGTATGTTATAAGCTATATTCAATTTGAATAACTTCGTCGAATAGTTAGTTTCATATAAGTTCCCTGTTTTGTCCAAAGCCACTAGAATCACCCTGTGTGTCTGTTTGATTCTTATGTTTGTTAGTTGTATATGTCATAAACTCTATAATCGATTATTTATGTATCGTCGATTAATCTGATTGAAAAACTAGAGAAGCATGATAATAGGCCATTGTTGTTCTCAAGTATGTTTACCATTTTTTTTTGCTTCTTTCTTGTTCTGATTTTGTGATCGAAATGAACCTGTTTGGTGAATTTAGTTTTCCCCTTTGAACCAGACTACTTGTTCATTTGTATCAACCCCCTACTTGATCATTTGGTTGAATTTGAGAATTGGTTATAGCTGTGTAATTATTTGGTGATTAGTAATTAGTGTTAGTTACAATTTAGAGAGGTTTAAATACAGATTGATAAGGCTCAAGTTAGGACAGTAATACACATGGGTTAAGGAGGTTTAAATCTATGCTTATTGTGGAAAATGATGCTTATTAGCACTTTGATATTATTTGACTGTACTTATAAACTGTGCCGAACCCTTCTATTCTTACCTCCCGGGATGTGCTCACTGGTTGAGACCCCCTATTCTGTTAGTGTCATACCTTGAAATAAGAAAGGGCTCGGACAAGTTACAAAGACGGATGATCTCGCGGGTCCCCGGTACGTAGCCCCCTCCCCGACTCAAGTTGTCCGCTCGGGTACACTGTCTAAAACACATACCCAGGTTTTTAACTTTGAATAACTTGACTTCATTCCGGATCCCTAGTAGGAGCGCATATTTGCATCATGTTGAATTTGACTTAGGGGACTCAACACAAGGGTTGGGTCCTTCTAGGACAGGTAACCTGAAATAAAAAGACCATCCTGCTACCTCCTGTTTGTTTTATGCATTTATTTGCTTTAGACTTGCATGCTGACCGGCTTATGAAAATCGGGAATATTGGAAAATGAAAAAAGGGGGGGGGGGGAGAGAAAAATAGCAGTGTTGAGAGATAACTACTTCTTTTTTTAGAAAAAAAACCAATGCCAAAGTAGTGTCGAAACTCTACTGAAAGTTTGGAAAAAAAAAGGAATGTTTTTTAATTTATTTGAAAAAAAAACAAAAGAAAAGAGTCTTGTTTTCAAATTCAGTGCTATTGGCCCAAACTACGCATGTCTGATTCTCACCGGATGTGAGATACGTAGGCAACCCTCATCAGGTCCAACTCCCTTTTTTGCAAAACTAAAAAAAAATGTAAAAATGTCAAATTTTAATTTTTGTCCCAAATAAGTCGGGTGATGCCGTTTTGTCAAAATAGCCGAATGTTCCCGAAAGGTACGCCAAAAGGATGACTTTTCTTAAACAACCACTTTTGGGTCATTTTAGGCTTTTGGCCGGTTACCCTTACAGCCTTAAAATCTTCGGCCCTGAAGTGTTGAAAGGTTGTGTCCGGAAAACCAGTTTTTCTTATTTTTTTCTTTAAAATTGGGGAAAAATGAAAAATTAGTTTTATTTTTGAGTCAAAAAAAGGTTTTTCTTTTGTCTAAATCATTTTAATAAATGTGCAGAATGAGCACGAGTCGGAATTCATCTGGAGCTATTATAAACAGGGTCCCTTTCGGTTTGCGCATGTGGTGGAATGACTTAGGAGAATCAGGGCAAGATACAGTCAAGTTGTACTTGGGAGATCTGGTTGGGTTGCTGAACATTGATCCGAGAGGGGACGTCATACGGGCGTTAATCTCATTCTGGGACCCAACACACAATGTGTTTCATTTCTCAGACTTTGAGCTCACACCGGCACTGGAAGAACTGGCAGGGTACATCGGGGGTCCTAAAATTCCTATGAGAGAGCAGTATCATATTGCGCCAAGGGCCATGACTATACACAGGTTCTTAGACACTGTGAAGATCCGCAGAACGATACACAAATCAGATTTATCATAGGGTTTTTGTACTTTGGCGTTCATAGATGATAGATATGGTCATCTTGGATGGTTTAACAATCCTGAAGGTAAAATTTGCAGTGGGGAAAACCGGCTGAAATGGGAAAGGCACATCGATATTGCTTTTATGATAGCCTTTCTGGGTATGCTGGTATTCCCTAGGAAAGACGGGAAAATTAATATACAAGTCACTGGGGTCGTTAGCACTTTGCTCAAGCAAGACAACAACAGTCTGGCACCAATGATAATAGCAGACATCTTCCGTGCTCTTATTGTTTGCAAAGCCGGAGGGGGTTTCTTTGAGGGTTGCAATGTATTGCTCCAAATGTGAATGATCGAATACTTGTGTCATCGCCCTCAGTTCATGAGCTACGGGTCATTTGTAAAGACTTGTATAGAAGAGTTCTCCACAAGGGTCGACGGGTTCAGTTTGCCAGAAGGGGTCACTGAATGGGTAACTCTCCTGCGTTCCGTCTCCGCAAGCCAGATAGAATGGGCATTTGGGTGGTTACTCGTAAATGAAGTCATACACATGTCAGCCGCCAAATCTCATTTACTGCTGATGGGTCTCAAAAGTATTCAGCCATATGTGCCATACCGAGTATTGAGACAGTTAGGGCGGCGCTAAATAGTTCCAAAGGAAGAGGATCTCAGCGGCCAGGTGGTCGAAATCGGGCCCAGTGGGCAGTTCCCTGAAGCGGTAGTTCGGAAAATCTGGAATGAATGTCAAACCCTGAAAATAGATACTTGTGTGTGGGATCCGGCCAAAGGCAAAATGTCGTCGGAATACCTCGCATGGTACAGGAGAGAACATGAGCACCAGAGGCCAGCTAAAAAACCCCACGTCCAAGACATCGCAGAATTATCACAAGCGCAATGGGGTTGGTTGGCGAAAGAAGAAGGCTATCGGGTTGAAATTGGCAAGTGAAAACAATAGGTTCAGGACCTGAAATATGAAAATAGCTTGCAGGTTGATGCTGATACAGGAGAAAAGAACAGGTTGACCCAAGAAAACAAGGCCCTGAAAGCCCAAATCCGACGAGTCAGAATGGATGCCAACAACCAACAGAGAAATTAGGCCGACAAAAGGATGATAGCTGGGTTGAGAAACCAGGTCATTGAAAGCCAAGAGGGTTTGGGAAGGGCAGAAGCTAGCATAACAAGAATTCGAGCTAGATGGGCAAAAGGTACAATGGCACGAGCAAAGCACCTGCGGCAAATGAAGAGGGATTATGAAGGGACCATTGCTTTATTAAGAGAAACAAATTCCACTCTCAAAGAACGGTCTTTAAACAAGCCCGAGATGCCAGAACTGACAGGGAGCGTTGCCATGATTTGATGGCACGAATGGAAGAACAAATGGATAATTTCCAGGATCAGCTCGCTGACAACGATCAAGTGCTGGGGGCAAAGAATCAACGAATAGAACAACTGCTTATGGAAAGGGATAGAATCAGGGGAAGAATCGAAGAGATCGGGCACTACATCACCATGAGGTGCCTAGCATGTGAGGAAACGCCCCATACTACCCTCTTTGCTTCAGTCATGGGCTACGTCCACCAAATCATGGAATAATTGAAAAGCTTGCAAAGATGCCTTACACCAAAGCCCGCGGAAAGGCCGAACGATGCCCCGCGGGCACCAAAACCCAATGCTTTAGTTTATCCCTAGTCCAAGTCTGTATTTGATGTTTTAAGAGTCTGTTGTCTGTTCGTGTGTTCCTTTCTTCACATCAAATTATGCTAGTAGTGCAGAGTCTGTATTTTGTTTTTCCTTTTCCAAGTGGGTAGTTTGTAATAGAATGTTTCGGTAATGAAATGAATTTTCCGAAAAAATTAGTGTCTGTATTTCTCACTTGTGGCAGAACTGCGCCCGGTCTAATTCATGCAGGGACATGATACGTAGGCAATCCCCATAAGATTCGACCACCACTAAAAGAAAAAGAGAAAAGGCAAAGTCAGTAAACAAAAAGAAAAGAGAGGAAAAGAAATAAAGGAAAGTTTCTGAAACACTTAAATGAGGCACAAATAAAATAAGCCGGGATGATGCATGCGGTCAGAGCAAAAACATGTTAGAAATCCTTAACTGCCTAAGAACATTGCATCCCCCAACGTGCAATTGCAATATCTGTTAAAACTCTAACGCTGTCAAGTTCGTTGTTTTTCCAATTTCAACCAGTTAGTTTGTTAAAGCGTACTGGCACCATACCATTATCAAACAAGATCCAAAGGTCCATACTAAAAATCATGACTAGTTCAGACCAAAGTGTTGAGGAGGAAAGAACGAAAAGTCAGCTCCTGAAGGAGGCAATGGAAAAAATGGAAAAAATGAGACTGGAGATGAACGAAATGCAGCTAGCCTTGGCTAGGGTACAAAAGGGGCCTGAACCACCCATTATTCCTGCCCTCCCACCAGGACATACGCCGGAATACCCTCCCCCAGGCCCTTCGACAAGATTCCCCAGTCACCACTACTATCAGGGAAGAAATCCCTATGATCCCCAAGCTCCACCACCTAATCAGAGCCCTCCCCCAGCAAATGTTCTTATTTTCATGGGACCCCCACCAGCCACGCTACAGAGATCATCTAGTGAGCCGTTGTTTCAGGCTCACGATACCCAATATTACCCCCCTGAATCCACATTCAAAGTACCCGAGCCACATGCCTATAATCCCCACTTTGAGGTCCCGGCGAAGATTGAAAAGCCGTCTAAGAGCCCAGAACAAGATGAAGTGCTGCAAAAATTTAAAAGGCTGGAGCAATCCTTCAGAAATATGCACAGGTTAGGCAACCAGGTCAGTGTGGCCTATAAGGATCTATGCCCTTCCCCTGATGTCCAATTGCCGGCGGGGTTCAAAATGCCAACGTTTGATCTATACGAGGGGCACGGCAATGCTATGGCGCATCTGCGAGGGTTTTGCAGGAAGATGAGAGGAGCAGGTGGTAAAGATGAGTTGTTGATAGCTTACTTTGGCCAAAGTCTAAGTGGGTCCGCACTGGAATGGTACACAAGACAGGATCCGAGCGGGTGGTACACCTGGGATGACCTAGCGCAAGCATTCGCAGGTCACTTTCATTAAAACCTTGAGATCGTCCCTGACCGTCTCACATTGCTGAAGCTTGAGAAGAAGCCCGGAGAAAGCTTCCGAGAATTTGGGTTCCAGTGGAGAGAACAGGCAGCCAGAGTTGATCCTCCGATGAGAGAGGGAGAAATGGTGGACTACTTTCTGCAAACTCTAAAGCCAACTTACTTTGGTCACTTGGTGACGTCAGTGGGCAAATCCTTCAATGAGGTAGTGAAAATGGGTGGTATGATCGAAGAGGGACTTAAGTCCAACAAAATCCTGAGTTATTCAGCAATTAAAGGCACTACTCAAGTCATTCAGAGCGGCACGGGAGGTGCGCTCGGGAAGAGGAGAAGAGAAGAGGTCACAACAATAGAGGTAGGTAATTGGTCCAGATCAAGAGGTCCTTCCCCCGTTACCAATCGAGACCCCATCACCCAAATTACCCACACACTCCAAATTACCCTCCATATCCCTACTACCCACCACAAGAACCACCCTTCTCCGTCCATCAAGCCCATGCATACACCCAGCCTCCTGCTCGCCCGCAAAGGCACGCGCCGGTTCCGCAAAACATATATCCACCTCCCCGAAATACATACCCACCTCCACAAAACACCTATCCACCGCCAAGGGCCTACAGGAACCCTCCAGGGACAGGTTTCCCGGGGAATCAGGCTTTCAGAGATGAAAGGGTGCAGAGACAAAGAACCTTTACTGAGTTAAGAGAAACCTATACTGCTTTGTTCCACAAATTGAGGCAGTTGGGTTTGTTGAGTCCTATTGATCCCAGATTGCCAAATCCCCTTCCCCAAAATATGGACCACTCGGTAAGCTGTGAGTGTTGTTCGGGGGCTCCCAGACATGATACCGAGAAGTGTTGGAAGTTGAAACGTGCAGTGAAAGATCTTATTGACACCAACAAGATCGAGGTTCAGACACCAGAGGCGCCCAACATCAATCAGAACCCATTGCCGGCACACCACGAAACCCATATGATCGAGCTTGTGCACGAAGGAGGGGAGCTAAAGAAACCCTCACAGACGGTGATGATGATCCGTGCTAGTCCAAAGGAAAAGTCGACCGGTGGGGAAGCGGAGGTACAATTGGAAAAGGTGGATGTCAAGCCAGTGGTGGTAATGGGGAAGAGTTCGCTTGTTGTGCCAAAGATTCCAGAACCGATCAAAGTAACGGTGCAAGGGGTACCAAGCAGGCCGGCATGCACAGGGACAATTGTTATCATGCTAGTAATGCAGATGCCGTTAATCAGCGAGAAAGCCGTGCCTTGGAGCTACAGTAAAGCGATAGTAATGTACAAGGGGAAGGAGGTTGTGGAAGAAATATGTGAAGCCCATGGGTTAACTCGTTTGGGGAGATGTTTTGCTCCCGTGGAGGTAAAAGTACAACCTAGCGGTGATAAAGAAACCCGTGACGGAGGAAGAGGCGGAGGAGTTTTTGAAGAAAATGAAGTCCCAAGACTACTCCATTGTGGAGCAGTTAAGAAAGACTCCGGCACAGATTTCGTTGCTATCCTTGTTGATCCATTCCACTGACCATTGCCAGGCACTGATGAAAATCCTGAACGAGGCTCATGTTCCGGATAAAATCTCGGTAAATCACTTGGAAAGGATAGTGCACAAAATCTTCGAGGTAAACCGGGTGACGTTTTCTGATGATGAATTGCCGGCAGAGGGTACAAAACAACACAAAGCCCTATACTTGACCGTGAAATGCGAAGACTCGATGGTCACCCGAGTATTGATTAATAATGGGTCGAGCACCAACATCTGTACTTTGACTACTCTGAACAAACTGAAGGTCGATCATGACCGAATTCACAGGAAAAACGTCTGCGTCCGAGGTTTTGATGGGGGTGGTACTGACACGGTGGGTGATATCATACTGGAATTGACCATTGGTCCAGTGGAATTCACCATGGAATTCCAAGTGGTAGACGTGGAAGTATCATAAAATCTTTTATTGGGGTGACCCTGGATTCATGCCGCCAAAGCAGTGCCTTCCACATTGCACCAGATGGTGAAATTTGAGTGGGACAGGCAAGAGATAGTGGTGCACGGGGATGATGGTAGGGGCACTGTGGGTGATGCCATTGTACCATTCATAGAGACTGATGACGAGAAAGGTCCCTCGGTTTACCAGATTTTTGATGCAGTCTCAGTGGACAAAGTTTGTGAAGGCGAGAACCTTCCACTGCCCAGAATCGCAGCGGCCACCTTCATGATAGCCTCGGAAATGTTAAACAGCGGGTTTGTACCAGGAAAAGGCTTGGGGGTTGATTTGTAGGGTATTGTCCAGCCAGTTTCTTTGCCCAAGAATCTGGATACTTTTGGGATTGTATTCAAGCCTACAGCAGCAGATGTAAGACGGGCTCGAAAGTCGAAGAAGAGAGGTTGGGTTCTTCCCAAACCGGTGCTGCATCTCTCCAGATCCTTTGTCAGAGCAGGTAGCAGAAGGTCGTCGGTCCCGAAGGTTCTCGGACCACTGATTGGGTCAGATGGGGATTTGAATCAGAGTTTTGAAAGAATGTACGCCGACGTCAACATGATAGAAGCCGGGGAAGGTTCTAGTAGGGCAGATATACAGTTTGTGGGGCCTAGGGCCAATATCAACAATTGTACAGCTACTCCTCTTCCTACCCGGAGGGAGTCTTGGTAGTAGGCTTTTATTTTTCTTTCTTGTTTTCTGGCTTATTCCAGGGTGTAATCCAATTTTTGTTTTATTTTGTATTCGGCAAAAGTGTGAAACTCTGTTATCCCGCATTTTAATAAAGTAAAAGTTTTCTCGCCTTATTTGGCTTTAATTTTGTTTTCTTCTTTTTCTCTTTCTGAACAGTTCTCTTTATACTGGTTCTAAGGACATGGAATGCACACCGGATTTTCAACCTAGTCTAAAAAATCAATCTGATTCCGAATTAATTATACAAGAGGTTGATTATGATGATGAATCAGAATACGATGAGGATGAAGCCTTTGAAGAGATAAACAGAGAATTAAGCCAGTTCGAAGAGAAACCCAAGCCCAATTTGAATTACACTGAAGCTGTCAACTTAGGGGATGCAGATAATGTCACGGAGACCAAAATCAGCATCCACATTGAGCCTAACATCAGGGAGGAACTGATCAAAGCACTTGTCAAATTCAAAGACGTTTTTGCATGGTCGTATGACGACATGCCGGGTTTAAGCATTGATTTAGTGGTTCACAAATTGCCCACTAACCCGGCATGCCCTCTCGTCAAGCAGAAATTGAGAAAGTTCAAGACAGACATGAGTGTGAAGATTAAAGAAGAAGTAACCAAGCAGCTGCAGGCAAAGGTCATTTGAGTCACTCGATATCCTGATTAGTTGGCTAATGTGGTGCCAGTGCCGAAGAAAGATGGGAAGATTAGGGTATGTGTCGATTACCGCAATCTGAACAGGGCGAGCCCAAAGGATAACTTTCCATTACCCAACATTCATATTTTGATCGACAATTGTGCCAGACGCGAGATCGGGTCATTTGTGGATTGCTATGCTGGGTATCATCAGATCCTAATGGATAAAGAAGATGCAGAAAAGATGGATTTCATTACGCCGTGGGGGACTTATTGCTACCGAGTAATGCATTTTGGTTTGAAGAACGCTGGAGCAATGTACATGAGAGCAATGACTACTATGTTTCATGACATGATACATAAAGAGATTGAGGTGTACGTAGATGATGTGATCATAAAATCCAAGCGCCAGGAAGACCACGTGGCAGAGCTAAGGAAGTTCTTCCAAAGACTTCGAAGGTACGATATTAAGCTCAACCCAGCCAAATGTGCATTTGGTGTTCCATCTGGAAAACTATTGGGATTCATCGTCAGTCGGCGAGGCATTGAGTTGGACCCGTCAAAGATCAAATACATCCAATAATTGCCACCGTCAAAGAACAAAACAGAAGTAATGAGTCTGTTGGGAAGATTGAATTATATCAGCAGGTTCATCGCTCAACTCACAACAACTTGTGAGCCCATATTTTGGCTACTGAAGAAAAATGCTGCGGTAGAATGGACGGCAGAATGTCAGGAAGCATTTGACCAAATCAAAGGGTATCTATCAAATCCACCTGTATTGGTTCCACCCAAGCCGCGAAGACCGTTGATTCTCTATCTAATGGTCCTGGAGAATTCGTTTGGTTGCGTACTGGGGCAACATGACATTACAGGGAGGAAGGAGCAAGCCATATATTATCTCAGCAAGAAGTTTACAGTCCATGAGGTTAAGTACACTCAACTTTAGAAGACATGTTGCGCCCTAACTTGGGTGGCACAAAAGTTAAAACATTATCTGTCATCATATACTACTTATCTCATTTCACGCTTGGATCCACTGAAGTATATTTTCCAGAAGCTTATGCCCACAGGGAATTTAGCGAAATGGCAGATATTACTCACAGAATTTGACATCGTCTATGTGACAAGGACGGCCATGGAAGCCCAAGCATTGGCCGATCACTTGGCTGAGAATCCTGTTGATAAAGAATACGAGCCATTAAGGATGCATTTTCCTGATGAAGAAGTGATGCATATAGATGAGTTGGAGTCGACCGAAGAACCAGGGTGAAGGCTTTTCTTTGATAGAGCTGCAAATGCAAAGGGAGTTGGAATAGGAGCAGTACTTATTTCTGAAACTGGACATCATTATCCTATTACGGCCCAGTTGTGTTTCTATTGTACCAACAACATGGCTGAATATGAGGCATGCATTTTGGGCCTACGGTTAGCCGTAGATATGGATGTCCAGGACGTCTTGGTCTTGGGAGACTCGAACCTCTTGGTGCATCAGATTCAAGGTGAATGGGAGACACGAGATTTAAAGCTTATACCATAACGACAATGTTTGCACGATCTGAGCAAGCGATTTCGATCAGTGGAGTTCAAACACATCCTAAGAGTTCACAATGAGGTTACCGACTTGAAAGTCTTAGCCTCAGCCCACTTAGTGAAATAATCGATAGTTACCAGAATAAACATATGACCGTTGGAAGCTGCCGGCTCAATGGGTCCAATGACATCCATGCCCCATGCAACAAATGGCCATGGTGCTGACATTGTATGCAATTCTGTTGGTGGAGAATGAATCAGATCTCCGTGTATCTGACACTGATGGCATTTTCGCACGAAACTGATACAATCATGCTCCATAGTGAGCCAATAATATCCTACTCGAAGAATCTGCTTCGCCAATACATATCCACTCATATGTGGCCCGCAAACTCTAGCATGTACCTCTGTTATCACTGTCGTGGCTTGACCGGTATCTATACATCTCAGCAAACCCAAATTTGGGGTTCTTTTGTACAACACTCCTCCACTGAGGAAAAA